>VDFB02122855.1:0-24012 GCA_007258455.2 Sequoia sempervirens
GAGATGTGCAGATGTTTATCTGCAACCACCACACTTCCCATGCACTCTTCAGGACCTTCGCGAAGAAGGAGTTCTTGAAACCGGTGGAGACCCGATATGCATCATATTTCATTCTCTTGGGGAGAATGATTGAGTTGCAAGAGGCATTGCAAGTCATGGTTATGACTAATGAGTGGAATAGGTGGGCCGAGGCCAAGACAGCACAGGGGAGAAGGGTGAAGGAGATAGTGAAGAGTGATGTGTTTTGGACTGATGCGAAATACATTGTCTCCATCATTTCTCCAGTATTTCAGGTTATCAGATATGGGGATGGGGATGCACCTAACCTTGGAGAGGTGTATGAGTGCATCGACTCTATGCTTGACCAAATGAGGGTTGTTGTGCGAGTGAAGGACCCCTCTCTAGCATTCTACAATGAGCACATCCGGCCAATCATTCAGCGCAGATGGGACAAGTTGAACACTCCTTTGCATATGGCTGCCTTTGCCTTGAATCCTAAGTGGTACATGGCTAGACCAGGTAGAGGGACACCGATTCAGGATGATGAGGTGAAGGCAGGTTTCTTTAGGTGCATAGAGAAGATGTATGATTCTACAGATGCCAGCACAATTCGCACTGAGTGGACCAGATTTGCCACTCTTAGAGGCTATTCAAATGCAGCAAAGGTGGATATAGTTTCTATGGCACAGGAGGACCCACTTTTGTGGTGGAATTGTCATGGTTCGAAATCTTTGACCACCACTCTAGCTATTCGTCTGCTATCCCAGGTTTCCAGTTCTTCAGCTGCTCAGAGGAACTGGTCTACATATAGCTTCATCCACTCTCTTAAGAGGAACAGACTTACCTCTAAGAGAGCAGAGAAGCTTGTGGCTGTACACAGTGCTTTGCGTATCATGGACCGCAAGACAATTGTGTACAAGGAGAGTCCAGCGGCATGATGGGATGTGGAGCCAGAGGAGCCTTCACAGATTGATGAGGATGATCCTACCACTTCAGATGCAGGGCTGGTTGGTGTGAGCTTGAGGGATCTTGACCTTGTGGAGTCCAACAGTTCCAGTGATGGGGAGTTTGTAGATGATTAGAGGCCTCCATTCACTACATTTTGAGTTTTGACATTTTGGCATTTTGTCTTTTCATTTTGTAATGCTACTCATTGTAATGATGAATCATGTAATCAATTGATCATCTTTATAGACTTTGTGATATCTCATATGACATCAGATATTCATATTTGGTGATATAATAGAAATCTCCAATTTAACAATTTCATTTGTCAAATTTTATTTAGCAATTAGCATTCAAATATCTTCGTATTTAGATTTAGTATTTCAAATTTTGCCATGTTATAATTTTACTAATTTCCTATAGTTTCATTTGAAATGTAATTCTTATATTGTTATACTATTATACATCTTTTCAAAACTAGTTTTTCAAGTACTATAAGTATATGTATAACTATATCAACACCACCACCACCTTGCCCACCACGATCCCCTACGCCCGTCCCAAACTTGGGCCCTTTGTTCCCCATCCTAAACGCGTTTCCCGTCCCCCATTTCCCCATCCCTGGGCCCATGGAACCTTTGTTTTAAAGTTTATCCTCCATTTGCTTTTCAAAAGTCAACACTAGTGTGCATTGTGTAGTTTGATTTCTATTTGCAACACCTAGGTATCAAAAATAAAACTGTTTATAGAGTCAAATGAGATCTATCTAGAGCTTGCCTTGTCTACTTTGCACAAACATAGATGCTACTATGCATGTTGTGTTAATTTTAATACAAAAGAAATTGAAAAATTAATTGTCACAATGAATGTGTGGATTGCAGTTTGTAAGAGACAGTGTCTCTCAACCCATCCTTGTGGAGTAATACTAAGGAGTTTTGTTTTGTTTTGAATTTTGTGATTTTTTGGTATTTTTGCACTAAAAGGAGAATTTGTGATTTTGCATAGAAATGACTGGAAAAATAATATAAAATACTAGATGCACAAAAACTACAGAACATAGATCAAATCTCGATGCCAGATGATTTATTAATCTTCCCGGATGATTACACTGCAATATTTAAACATTCAGACAAAAAGGCAAGCATTTTATTGAAAACCTGGATAAGCCTGCAGGCACTAGAAAGAGAGATTGAAATGGTACGACTGAAAGCAATGATGAAATGTCTCCAGAAACCCTAGGCGTCCACTTTGCAAAAGAAAGGAGATGAAAAAGGAAGCGAATCCTCGGTTAAAATCTGACCCTTCTTTACAGTCTGAGAGAAAGTCACCGCATTGACCCGACAGCAATAAATATAGTACGGCCTCTAGAAGAAAGTGCCAGAACAACGTGAATGGATCTCGGATAAGTCACCACCAATAAGCGATAAATAATCTTCTCAAAGAGCCCTTCTGAGATCGATTTAATAAGCACAAACATGACCTCTATAGAGTCACCATGTTTCACAATCTTCAAGCTGATATTTTACCACGTTTCGATGTCGCCGGATCTTGAAGAGGAGCGTTCCTCAAAACACTGTTGATGCTGCCAAAACCACAGTTTCTCAAACCCCAATGCTCTCTGAGAGATGAATAAAGACAAATTAGAATAATCACATAATGAGTTCGATTTGCCTTCAACTGAATATATATGCTCTCTCAATAATTCGACCCCCTTTGTAAAAATCATTTAAAATGCATTTAATATTAATTCGCCTCTTTGACTTAGGCAATAATATTAAAATAATGGCATCCCCTTTTAATGAATAAATAATTATTCATTATAATAATAATTCTCCTTTATTATAAAGTATTAAATACTTTATAATATGCCATTAATCATTAATATTTTAATAAATCATTAAAGTGACTTTATAACATAAAGTCAAAAATAATAATTATTCAATAATCATTAAATGCTCCATTATTCTCCATCTGCTCATCAAACTGTCAAACTGGGTCGAAACTGAGCTGACCAGCTGAACCAGGTGCCCTGCCCAAAATAGCAGCTCCCGCCTGCCTGACTTACTATAAATAGTAAGTATCTGAAAAACCACTCTAAAAGAGTCTGCGAAGGCCCAAACCTGAATCAACTACTGGAGTGATGTTCCCAACGTTGGATAACTGCCTCAAGTGATCCTCTAAACACAACTGCCAGCCTACGAGGATCTGGATAATAGGCTAACCACTGACACGACGGTACTGTCTAGGAAGGGGACATTACATGCAGTTTGTAGCACATTCAATAACTACATTGAATTAGTCCACCTAATCCTCCTTTATTGGCCTCGGTGCTATCTACAAATTGAGCTTTGTTGTGCGTATGAGGCAAATTTCTTTGGTTACAAATTTATTGACACTATATCAAACCATATAAGGGTAGAAATCTCTAAAACATTGTCAATAAACAGGTTAGTTATGGATTATAGTGAAGTATTTGTGAAAAAAAATTATAAATGACTAAAGGAATGAAAGTGATATTAAGTAAATTACACTATGTAAACAAAAGACTGCTAAGTCTGTGTAGTCCAATACCCATGTAACCAGCATACTACAATATATATTTTCATCTTCCAACCTTCCATCCAATTTTTATCATCATCATAATGCAATGAAAAAAAAAATGATTCTTGAATGCTCTTGTTTATCTTGGAGTTTTATTATAGTTTTTCTTTTTATAATACTTCATATTTAATGATTAAGAAACTCAAACTATGGATATTAAAAATATAATTACAAACAGGTGTCATGCAATGCCTAGTCCCAACCATTGTAAACTATTTGAAAAATAGTTTAGTTAGTTATGTGTTAGTAGTTTGATTAGGCTATACATTTTGAGAACTAAAATATTGTGTAACAAACAATACCCATATACATTACACTTAATACTCTTTTAAAAAACATAGTTAAAAACAAAGAATATGGATACATATTTGTCAAGACTATTTTTACTATCGCATTGATATGCAATGGCAACTACAATCCAAGTTATATATGCAATATTATGGTGTAGATCCCAAAAATACTATCATGCATGGAGCTGCACATGCCTCATGAGTGAAAATAAATTAACATTAACACATTGGCTAAGTAGCTCAAGACACCCATCTCTACTATAGTTCAAAATGACAATCAAAAATACAATTAATAAATAAAAATATTAGCTTGGTTAAACCTTGCATAAAGATTTGTATAACAAAAAGTTGAAAGCCTTCAATACTTAACAAGTGTTGAATTCTCCAAGAGGCTCTTTAAAGAAAAAGCATAATGTTGTGGAACATAGAAAAGAAAAAAATGAGTGACCTGTAGGAAAAAATAGAAATTATAAAAATAAAAATAAATTAGACAATTGACGATTGGTGAGAAAGAAGTGTATACACCTTTATGCTTCTATTTGACATGATTTAATAATTTGAGCTTTTGTCAACCCTACTAATTTACTGCAGCTAGTAGCAAGCACACCATAACAAACTTTAAACATCGCTAACCTTTTCAGTGGTTTGTGGTTCCTCTATTGTCAGACAGTTAGTTACCTATGTTCCATGACTTGTGACAGAAAACATTGTAGTGGCTTTTCAGACATAGGCAACCAAAAAAAAACTTGCCAAACAGAATTAAGAAAAGCAGTAAGGAAGGAAGATAGATCATCAATCATGGAATGGATCACCTTATCTCAGAACTGGTTGTGCCATATAAGAGCTTTGCATACTTATTTAATGAGGCGCATATTCACTAATCTGAATGGAGGAGTTATGTTTGACCTGAGAATCTCAACAGCTCATTTCTTGTCCTGCAACAGATAAACTTCAGGCTTTGCCATTAGAAATTCATTATATGCAGATGCAACTGGTATAACCCATCCTAAGATTATACCTCCTGGCAGATCATTGTCAATAATATATTTCAAGCCCCCTAATGCATGAAAAAAAAACATGTCAAAACTAGTTAAAGAGAGCTTTGAAAATGAGACCATTATGAGCCACTCTAGCCATTACTTGCTCTGTGTTGATGTATTGGTACATAACTTTGCCACATCATTACTGCAAAGAGGCCGACATAATTATGACTTTTAATTAAATTAGTCTGGCAATACTCACTTGGAAAGGACCTTTATTCAATCTGTAATATGCAGTTCCATCGTAATTATGGCATTCTCTACCAAAATGTATGTAATAGTATCAGTATTTTGAAAAATGCAAATCCTTCAATGAGCCAGTTTCCACATTAATAAGTTTGTTCTGGAACAAATAATTCATCCAACAGATTGAAAATTCAGGTTCATGAACCATACTAGGACTTCAAATGTCATTGAAAACTGTGTCATCAAATATATGAAAGCTTGTAATTCCATCTGCACCATACTAATATAAAATTACAAATTCCATTTCCAATTTACTGAAGTTTTTCCCCTAAGTGATTAACATGTATTGCTCACTTCCAGCCAACCCTAACAAATGACTGTGAAATGGGAGTGTAATTCATTGATTTGTGTGTATGTTTGCAACATCAAGAACACCGGATGCCAGTGATGTGGGAAGCAGTCTAGGTGAACAGAAATCTTTGTAGTTTTGCAAGCCAGGGAAGAGGATATCATTTTACTTCATCCCTCTATGTTTATGTATTGTCATCATTAATGAAGTAAGCTCATCAGAACATTGATGTCCTTTAACAGTGTTTTACTATGTTGGATTTTTTAATTCTGTAGGAGGATGCTAGTGTCGCTTCAGATGTCATGGTCTGATTTCTTGGTTCCTGTTAATAAGGTCAGTAACTAAACTATGCTTGAAAGCTATTCAGAATTGTTCATACATGTGATGATAACGTGAGTATCCTAGTAAACCTTATCTCATCAGAGAATACAAAAATTATTAAAACTTAATAATAGATTGATAAACTTTCTCAAATTACCATTGTCCAAAGGAATGGAATCATACTAGAAGAAGAGTGCCTTTATAATCAACCCTTAAACACAATCAACTTAAATATAAAAGACAAGTGCAATGACCCAGGACTTCATGTCTTTATAAAAAACAAAACATTAAAATATACACTATCCCCACATACTTGGACACCCCATGTAATTTTTGTCACATTTCCATGAATTAATCACAACCACATTTCCTTCCATTCATAACCAAACAAAATGACATTTCCAACTTGCAGAAATATGAAAGAAAATCTGAAAAACTGAACAAATACCTCTGCATCTTGTAGTGTCATGTTTTCTGCCACTGTTTTTATCAGTAGCCTGTGTTCCATAGAGGATGACTCTTTAATGCAATCAAATTTGAATTGACACAAGGAACCTCCCATCGCAGGGATACAAGTTTTCAGAGATAGCCGAATGCAACCATTCATAAAGCTAATATCCTTTATATCACAAAGAAGATCTTCAACCATTCTCACAGCATCAATCCTACAATAAAGGGGAAAACATCATTTCTTTCATCCATCATTCCATTTAAAATGCACAAAATCAAAATCAGCATGAAAGACTCTCAGAAATTAGTAGTATGCCATGTTCCACAGCATTTTGGGAATGAGGACGGTGGGACACATTTTTGAGGCAGCAGTCCAGGGAGCATTTTTTGAAGATGGTAGTGTGTGTGTGTGTGTGTGTGTGTGTATACAGAGAGAGAGACAGAGAGGGAGACTAAAACTTCTAGAAGGTTAGCTAATATTATGTAACATGACATCAAGATTACGACAGTGACAACAGTATAGCAGCACTAAATATATCATGACAACAGTATAACAGCAATAAAATTAACCATGACAACAGCGGCATTAGTATAACAGTAATAAATATAGCATGATTCAGATTCATACCTAATGATATAAGCTATATAACACTTAACAATTATACGACTCCAGATTCATTAAGGAATTTTAAAACAATGTTTTTTAATCTCATCAAGTAATTTTTGTTAAAAAGATTATAAAAAGTTCACTTGCCTTTAGGGACATTTGGCCATCCTCGAGACGGTCAAGGGATGTCTTAGATATCCCCAACCACCTTGGGGATGACCAAACCTCCCCATAGTGTTTCCTGTTGCCACAATGTCTTTCCAAATCATTTCAGGTTTCGGAATGTTGAAGATTTTTGGGAATGGGCAAGGGATGTCCCTTGCCGTCCTGCTCTGACCGAAATGCCATTGGGAGTGGGGACATTGATTTGAGGGCCAAGGAGATATCCCTAGAACATAAGTAGTATACTATCATAACCCACAATCATGACACCGCATGGTTAATCTTTTGTTCCAGCTGAGATTTCATGCAAAACAATTTGCAAACCTTACATTAAAACATTAGTTAACCAAGTAAAATGGACATCAATTACTAGTTTCTGCTAGAAGATTAAAAAATGTTATTGGAAATTGAAAAATTCAACATCACATTTTTGACACTTACAATTTTGATAGGTAAAGTGGTGGAAGCCAAATGATTCTAAGGGGAGATTGTTCCCTTTGGTCATATTAGGGTTTTGATAAGATATAAGGGGACTACACAAGTTTTGCAGTCTTCACCTATGAAGCTGTAATATGCACCCTACATTTTTTGTGTGTTTTTGATGTGTTTGCAGTTTTCAGTTTTGCAATACAAAGAAATAATGACAATACCATCAAACACAAGTAACTGCAATGTGATGTGCTGGAACTCAAGCTATTTAAATCACCCACAAACTGAAATATATTTCAGAATTATTGCAAAAGTGGTACAGTCATCAAATAAGGGTTACCATCCAAATGACTACAACACTCTTACAATTGCATTTTAGACATACCCATTAACTGCTGTGTGGAGATGGTCTGAAACTGGACTACGACCAGCAACCTGGAACTTGATAAAAGCTCGCAATCTGCTGCGAACCCTGCTGCTCCACCACAAATCTGGTTGTTGAGTATTTTCTAGTCCTAGGCGCCTCAAACCCTACGCAAAAATTGCCCAAAACCTAGGTGCTTGGGCCACAAACTCCCACATCCCTCAAGTAAACATACGACCTGCCTTGGGAATGGTGCAGCTAGCAACAAGGGGGTTTAATTTGTTATTTTAAGTCTTCAAATCTGCTGCTTCAAACCCTTTAAATCTGCCTTTCAAAATCTGACTTGAAACCCCAACCAAATTTACCAAAATCTGCAAACAATAAGCAAATGTATGATTTCTAAGTGAAACCACCTATATATCCACTAGGAAAAAACTTGCACTTTCGAAACAGATATTCTTTGTAAGGGTTCTCATCCTTACAAAGCTATGGAAGAACGATGTTCAACCTGCAATATCTCTTCATAAATTTCCAAGCATGAATGCCAAAATGAATTCCAAAAGGCACTTTTAATGTCTCCTCTATTCCCACTCCCACCTTGGGATTTTAACTTTTATTTTATTTATTTTAAATCCCTTATGTCTCCCCCACGTTGGCGTCCCACCTTTTTAACACAACTTAAGCTTACCTTTTTAAAAGCCCCCTAGATACCATTTGAAAAGTCACTTTACAAATATTTAAAATAACATTAAGTTAAATGTTTAATTTAACTGATAACATTAATGTTATTAAAAATAATTCCCCATGCCATTAAAATTCTCCAAATCAACATTAAATGCAACAACTGATCATGCCAAGGGAAAACCAATGTGGAAAGGCCAAGTCAATGCTAAAGAGGTGACTTGTTAAAAATAGTAATATTGGGCCAAGTACCCGAAACACTCCAAAAAAGTGCCAAAAGGAAACTCCTGTAGCCTTGAACTCACTACAACACGGAAAATGCCAAATGGCTAAACAACACGGCCTCCAAGAACTGTGGAGTCCACCAACCAAACAACATTAGCCTACAGGAACCTTAAGAATAGCCTAGCTGTCAACAATGACCAACTGCTTAGGAAGGCTTAAGGTTCAGGGTTCAATGTTCAAGGTTCACGGTCTAGGTTAAGGGTTTAGGGTCCAAGGTTTATGGTTTAGGGTCCAGGGTTCAGGGTTCAGGTTCAAGGTTTAGGGTTTAGGGTTCGGGGTTCGGGGTTCGGGGTTAAGGGTCCAAGTTTAGAGTTCAACACATATATATACATATGCATGTGTATATAGATTATATACATATCTATATATAAATATACATATGTATATACAACAACTTCAAATAGATGATCATCACGAAAATATTGCTTGAAAGGTAGGGTTGACCATCAAATTTAGGCCATGCTTCCCACCCATCTGTAACGTACTAACCCTTCTATGAAATAAAAATATCTAAATTTACACCAAACGAGTAAATAAACAAGTAACAAACCATTGCAATAAAAAATTTCTTTTCTTTATTGATAATTTCCATTCAAGATGCATAACATATTACAACATGAATTCCTTTCCATTTTTGTTTGTGCCCAAAATAATTTTTTTCATTACGTATAAATTGAATTTAAATCTTGTTAAAATGTTGTTTTAAAAGTCTGTTTTTAGAGTCAAATAAACATAGGGCTTTGTGGGTTTTGTCCAAAGGAACGATGTGTAAAATTCTACGAAAATTTTGAAAATCAAGGTTTTAAACCCTATTTTCAAAGGAAACCCACGAAAATGGGACCTTCCGAGAAATGATTGAAATGATTTTGATAGGATTAAAAGGCTTCACGATCACATTGGTCAAGTCAGAATCATCAAAAGACACGTTTTACTCTGGTGGGTCTATTTCTATTTTTCAGGAACAAAGTTAGGAGCTTCGCAGCCATTAATGGTAGATTGGCCAATACCAAGTGTTGAAAGCTAAGCTCCAAAAGCTTCAACGACACAACCATGGCGGAAAAGGTCTAAAATGATGTTTGATGAAGGAGATTCCTGAAACCTAAAAAGGTCAAAATTTGATTAACTCTGGAAACCTTTTCGAAGGAGAGGCAAGTTCGCAAAGCTGAAAAGAGCCTTTTTCAAGCAAGGGCGCCCATGATCTTTAAAGGTCAAATGCAGTCTGTTAGATCATCCAAGGCAGTCATCCTCAACGTTCGCTTGTTGGCTCAACAACAAAACAAACAGCTCGATCATCTGATGAGTTGATCATAAGCAGTTGTTGATGAAGCGAAAAGAGGCAGTTGAAGAAATATTAGGAAATGACTGTCGAAGGTGAAGATCAAAGAAAAAAGAGCCTTTTCAAAAGAAAGGCGCCCTTCTTTCTGGACCTCTGGATGCTGACAAATGACCAAAGGCCTCCCAAGACAATCTTCTCAGCCTAGGTAGATCTCAACAACGCGACTACAAGCACAAGCATCTGATGAGGTAGTCAACAAATAATCAGGATCAAACTAGGCAATTTTTCAAAAGAAGATAACCATACTAAAGGACAAAAGCGCCCTTTTCAATGAGAGGCACCCTTGAATAAAGGAACCCTAAAATTACTTCTGAATTTCCCAACTCCAGTCATCTTTGGCGAAATGGAGCTGGCTACCTAGCGAGATATCAAGCAAGATCATTTGATTCTCTGATCAACGAGAAATACAGATCAAAGCACGAGAGGTCATTTCAAAAGCTTGAGGAATGAAGATTGAAAATTCAACAAGGCACAAGCAAAAGCACCCTTTCTTGGAAAAGGCACCCTTTCTTTTGAAGCCTTAAACTCAGCTTTTTACCATCATGTCTCCCAGGCACTTCTCTTCAGGTTGGACCCAGCTCAATAGTGAATGTGTCGGCAACAGCTCAGGATCAACAGATCAGGCTAGATTCAGGATCAAACTGAGGTCATTCAAGAGAGAAAATAATAAAAAACTTGCAAAACTCAAAAGGGACGCCTAGAAGAAGTCAAAGGTCAAGTTGTTGACTAAAGTCAAGATATTTTGAGATAAACTTGGCTAAAACACTCCACGATCAGTGGAAATCACCTTTTTGAACTTCAGATCAAGCCAAAACCACTTTTTGATCATGAGTTAGGTCCCCAAACTTGTGGATCTAAGGCTTGAGTCTATATAATCAAAGTATAGGCGTCCTACTTCATTATTTCATTGCAAGTTAAGGATCAAGAACAGCCATAAGCTCTCAAGGACGCCATTTATAGATATGGACAAGGTTTTCATCCGTTCTTCAATATTTCTTGCAGATCTGAAGCAAAGAAGATTGCTAATTTGAGGATTGGATTAAGAGACAGATTTTCTCATGGAGTTAGATAAAAACTTCCAATCCATCTTCTGTCTACTTCCTTTCTTCTTGTCTTAGGTTTTCTTGCATATTTCAAAAAGGCAACAGGCTACATCAAATCAGATCAACTGGGTAGATTCAACATAATTTTCCAGTGAAACCCATCTCGTCAAATTTTCCAGAATTAGCAAACTTGTTGTCCCTATTTTTGGGGGCTTTTCAGAGAAAGTTTCAGAATCAAAATTCTGAGGAACTAGGCTTGTTCAGCATTGAAGCACGAACAAAACCCATGTGCCAATTTTTTTCCGGAAAAATACTTCTTGGTAGGGCGCTATTTTCAGGGGTTTCTAAAAGTTATCAGAACAAGGTCAAGTTTACAGTCAATCTTTGAGTTTTTCAAGATGCAGTACTCTCAGGTACAATACGGGAGCAAGATTGCCCTATTCCATGATTACTTGAAAACAATTGACACAAACTTACATCAGGTAAATCCAGTGGTTGATCTAGAACAGCTGGAAGGCATGAATCAGATCACATTGCAGAATATTGAAGAATTTGGGTTGTTACAGGCTGTGTCTATCCCCATCACACTACAAAGCGTGGAGCTTGTAATCGCTTGTGTTAAGCATTACAATCCTACCACTAGAGAAATCAGAGCAGTGAATGGGAAAATTGTTTGAAGTCTAAAGCCTCAGGATATCGAAAAGTGCTTTGATATTCCATCATGTCCTAACAACAAAGTCATATCAGTGACGGAATGTGAGAAGGCGTTTGAGACGGCCAAACACAAATGTCAAAGGGTAATAGCCGAAAGATGGCTAAAAGTGACAAAGGCAAGCTTGCCTAAGTTGGTGGGAGGAGGAGAATGTAAAGACGAGTACGCAGTGTTAATCACTCTACTCAACAAAATCACTGGAAAAGAAGATGGCAATCAATTTCAGTCACGGATGTATTATGTCATCGCCAAAATCATTGGCAGAAGGGAACATTATGACTGGGCCACTCTGATTAGTGACACGCTCCATCAACAGTTCACTGGGTATCTGGAAGCTCATAGGTTCCACATGTGCTCTTACCTGGTATACCTGATCGCCTTCCAAGGTGATTTCAGAATATTGAACAACGTGGGAACCTTAGGTGTGCAGAAGGTTCATGAGCATTTTACACGTCTTGAGTTTACTCAAGCGGAGTGACACTTCAAGAGAACGAGTGATCACTACATTATGCACATCCTACGTGAGCTAGACCATGAGATGCACGTGCGTATTTCACAAACAGCCAAAGAGGCAATGGCAAATTGGGCGGATTGGTTCATCCAATTCCCTACGTTCTCCTACATACACGTGTATGGCTACATTGGTCACCTCGCCATGCTACCAAGATACCCTTCAGATAGGGTAGTCTTCATGGAATTTCTGAGACAGTTGTCCAAAGTTCACATCTACTTGCGCTTGAAGAAGAAGACATCTGTTAACTTTCCCGTTGGAATGGGACTCTATAGATGCAGATTCGCGGCAGATGCTAAGATGATGAGTCAAGAAACGGTGAGGCTTAATCTCAAGTACCTCATTGAGAGAAGGTCCTATGATCCCAGAGGGCTCTATGCAGCGCATCTCGAGCAAAACTCGTCAAATAAGTCTTCTATGGAAGATTATAGGGTAAATTGTCAAGACGAGTATGAAGTGCGAAGAAGGAACTACAACAGGTTCAGACTCCCGCAAATTGCTGATTTATGTCAGCAGACATCGAGGGCCTATCTGACGATGAAGGAGAAGTTATTCTCCCCTCATTCTTTGCAGATTTAGTTGACTCTCAAGCACTCCCAAGAGTGGATTGGTATGCCAAGGAAAACACGTCTATAGAGGAAAGAACAAGTAGAGTGGTTAGAAATAGCCAACTCTATCTCGATAGTAAGAAATCAAGGAAGGTGATACCTCACATAATAGAGACGCCACAGGTTCAGTCTACATCACCTTCCACTTCAAGAAGAAAGCCTAGGCAAAAGCAATGATGCAATCCTCCCCAAGGGATGAGGATGTCAAAGCCTACAAAGCCCAGAACACAGAGGACACTTGTGGAGAAAGCCACACATAGTGCTAAGATAATCATGCGTATTGTTGCCCCAGAGCAAGGAATAGAGACTGCTACTCCTGAACCAGAAGAAGTTGTTGCTGAGGAGCCAACAGCAATAGTTGTTGAAGAGCCAGTAGCAGAATCAGCAGCAATAGTTGTTGAAAAGCCAGTAGCAGAACCAGCAGCAGAGGAAGCAGAAGCAGAAACAGTGCGTGTTACGAAAACAGAGCCGCCAATATCAACACCATCACAGCAATCACAAGTCCTCATTGACTTGGATTCGCCACCGAGAGACATTGCTCCAGCATAGTCTCACACATCGAGCATTCAAGGACCTCATATTCCTCCTAGTGAAGTTCGTCGAGATTCCATTTGGCTTGAAGGCTTGTTAGGAAGAAAGAGGGAAAAACCCTCCTATGAACTTGATTTCACCGAATTCGACCACGTCCCACAAGACATGCCAGTGAAGAAGTTGAAGAAGCAAGTTCACATAGAAAGGAATGCAGAGTGTGAAATTACCATAGAGACTGCTGCCCCACCAGTAGAGAAAAGCATACACAAGGTACAAGTGGAAGACTATACATTGTCTAAGCTTAATCTTGGGAAGACTACACGACAAGTGGAGGCAGACCTTCTCAAAATAGCTTCGGTGAGCGCACAAGAAAGAATGGCCAAGGATGGAAAAGAAAAAGTAGCCTGAAAGGCTGAAAATCAGCAACTGAGCTCATACATAACCAGCTTGATGCATGGCACCCTAAATGTCTCAGCCTTACCAGCAGGATTGTTAGATCTCCCCGCAGAACAAAATCATTAACAATTGATAACATACGGCAAACACTTGAGAGATCAAGTAGAAGAGTTTGTTCTCAAGGGAGGATGTATACTGGCAAATCTATACCAGTAATGGGATAGAGCACATGGAGACTTCATGCGAGAGATCCGGCAATGGGAACAAAAATTGCGAGAAGGGCTAGAAGCGAGAGCACAATTGCGGACTTGCAATTGGTATCAATCCGATCTACTCAAGGAAAACAAACCTCTTTGCTTTGAAGAGCAGTTGAATTACAAGGTGAAAGCCTATGGCCTTGATAGGTAGAGTTCATTGATTCTGAACGGTGCCGCTATTATCAACTTAGATGTTGGTAATACTTCCCTCACATGGAATATCAGCGTGAGGGAGGAGAATACGTCGAGATGGTCACTGTACAAAATCAGTTCAGAGACATCATCCGCAGTACCTTTCTTGATGATCCAGATGGTTGCAAGCTGGCTAAGGTGGCAACTTTATCAACCAAGTTCGAAGAGGCAGCATCTCAGTGTATAGACTTCAGAAATCAACTCACAACGGGTGAGGTAATGCTTACTACTTGAGAATAAAAGTTATTCAAAGCAAATCATGCATAAGAGCTTTTATTATCGGAAATAGTCTCAATGCAACAATTTCATACACTGTCTCCACACAAATGAAAGTGAGAGATCACTAGTTTACATAGAGTTTTCAAAATGAAATGAAGGGCTGAGATTAAAACAATATCGATGGCCAAGATTAATACAACCCAACCTTAATTAGGGTTGCCCAAAATATCATCAGTTATCAATCAGCAAACAAGCAGTAACAAGCAGTGAAGTGGCAATTGGAGCTATCATTAAGGGAAGGCGTCCCTATCTTCTTGGGCAGCATTATGCTCGATGAATCTGGACACGACCGTGACAACCTCCTCCATCGTGACTGGGGGCAGCATGCTAATCCTAAATTCAAGTCCATCTAAATCTTCAGCACATTTGGTGAAGGTGCTCTCCCAATCCGCCTCCTACCTCACAAAATCATTCCGGATGGCCAAGAGATTCGCCACTTTTGCGAAATCTTGTCTCAGAATTGGTCCAATAGCAGAGAAGAAAACCTCTTGAACCTTACGCTTCAACCTCTCTAGCTGCATATCGTTTTCCCAGACAATCTCTCGGTCAAACATATCTGCAACTATCATATAGATTTTCTCCCGGATTTCTTTAACTTGCTCTTCAACTCTAAGCCCATCCGCCTTTGCCTTCTCCAGAATTTCTCTCCGTATTGGCACTGCCCAAAACCAATGGTGAAAATCATATGCTGCTCCTGCAACAATCACCTTTCCTTCAACCAACTCCTCCCTTGGAACGCCCTTCAGGACCTTGAGGCATGGAATAAGCCTCTCCTGAATATCTGGAAGGTTGTCCCAAGTTTCTGCCATATCAACCAACCTAGAAAGAAAAGAAGTTTGCCCGTAGGCAAGTGCCAATTTCTCCATGAACGAGGATGCTTCCGTGCCCTCGCTTATCATCCATTCCTAAGCCTCCTTGGCCATGACCATCCCTTGCTCCACATCCTTGGCTACTTCCTGCGAGGGATTAAGAAGAGCAGGAGCTACTGCATCACCTTGATTGAGTGGTTGGGTCAAATGTCGTATGTACTCCTTCAGGCGCTCGACCTCCCTTTTGTATTCCTTCTTTTTCGCCACTTCTTTTTCCAATCTCGCCTTGACAGTTGAGACAGATTGTCCAATTCTTCCACTTCTTGGCCTTTTGTTGTTGGGCCAAAATCTATAGTGGTTATGGCGTATTCTTTGGGAGTGATTTCATCTTGTGGCTTGTCCACTATCGGTACTGCGATATGTATGGAACGGCTGTCGGCCTCGTCCCTCTGAATGGTATAAAATTTCTTGGCAGGTTTCTTAATAACAACCTGTTCCAACCTTGCCAAGAAATCTGCAGTATCATCTTCCTCTTGGGCCTCCACTAGTGCCTGAATCTTCATCCTCTCTATCAGCCAATCCGAAATGGTAGACTGCTCAATACCATCTTCCTCCTAAACGTTCTCTTTTTGGAACATCCAAGACTCCTCTGAGGGCGGAAATCATTCCCTCTTTGAAGTCATCATTTTGGACTTCCATCTCATTATCTGAACCTAATATTTTTGTGCCCGTAGGAGATGAGGGCTCATCGTTATCCAGTTGAATAGGCTCATTGTTCTCTTCTTGAACTTCAGAAGGTCTCATCATTTCGGCCAAGGATTCATCTGCAGTGGCCACCAGCTCATCAATATTCTGAGACGCCGCAGAGCGAGATGATTCTACCCTTTGTCTTTTCTGGACAGGCTCTATACTTGGAACTACTTCCTTCCTCTTCTCGCAAATCTCAACCAAATCTTGATGGCATGTGCCATCATTGGAGGAGTACGACTCTATCTCGCTCAGTAAATCATACGTGAGCGTTATTCTTTTCTGTCTCATCTCCTGGACATAATGGTCGACCCACCACCGAGAGTACTTGGTCACTGGTCTCATCAAGGTTGCCAAGTCTGAGTGCTCAGGTTCTGACCACTTCACGAGAGGAAGAGGTCGGCTCTCCTCGAAGAGTGGTTGGACATAATTCCCATAGTCCTGCAATTGATCAAGCACCCGACAAAGTTCAATCGCCCTTATGAAGTCTACTGGCATTCCAGACCATAATCTTCTCATGACCTCATATTCATCAGTGGTGGTCGCCCAGAAGTCCTCCAGTTCCACTCTATGCTTGTACCTTCTCCCATCTACTGTCTGGATATGATGATGTGGGTCAAAATTGACCCTGGACTTATAGGCTGTGAACGAGTACCACTGGATTTCCAACCTAGCGCTCTCAGCTGCTTGCGCTGATGAACAAGATTCTAACATATTCCCAATAAAGAATGGGAATGTATCAGCCTCCTTCTTACTCGGCCTTTGGATGTTCTTGTATTCTTCCAACTGCCTTAGTACTTCAAGCAGGATCATTCGATCTGTTGGGTAGATAGGCAACTTGTAGGGATTTCCAGTGAATCCCTGGATCCTGACATATGTAAATTTTGGAAACTAGATAAACCAGGATCCGTATTTACTAATCAAACTCTTTGCCTCATGACTCGGCCTTTGATGCACTCCTCCTTGAAGTGTTCTTGTGATATACATTAAGAAGGCATCGTGCACCCACCTGAAATGAGATTTCTCCCTTAGTTGAAGTTGCAGGCAGCAATCATAAGGCCTGAGTTCATTTTCTCCGTTGCCAACTTTGCCTTTACAAACTAGTCCTGGGTATTTATATGACCTGGCCAATAAATAGACAATATACGAGCTCATGTGAAAAGACTTAGTCTTTTCCAAATTGACCAACTGCTCGTGAAGATTGTTACTTATCATTTGAGACCAGTTGAACATCTTTACGCCTGAAGTGATTTCATCTATAAAGTAATACATCCAATTTTCAAAATATGGACCTTGTGGGTTGTCCACTGTTCTGTTCAAAATCAATATGATGTCCCCATAGTCTTCTTTAAAGTCTGTTTGGCGTGGCCTCTTAGGCATCTTCTTTATTGACGTTTTAGGCTTCTCCAGCCATGCCTTATTAACATTTGTGGCGCATAATTCTGACTGGCTGTCATACAATCCCTTGGCTTCCTCCTTGGTTTTGTAGGTGGTACGGGAATGTGTCGGGATGTCGAATGTCTCTTGTATGGCTACCTCGCCTAGGTGAGCCAGAATCCTTCCATCAGGTGCAATGATTTGTCTTTTCTGAGCATCGTAGTGGATGGCACATTCTACCATTAATTCAGCACAGTCCATCGCAGGCGGGAATCCAGCTGCCTGAAAAATTCCATTTCTCACCATGCCTCTGGCAATTGGTGTCGGAAGTCCGTCCTGTCCATATACTCTTTTCTTGAACTCTATGAAGTCAACCTGTCCCAGATCGGTGTCTGCAACATTTTTCCACTTTGAATTTATTTTCGACTCTCGCTACGCGCCTTTGTTGGCGAACTTCATTGGCACCCTCTTTGACGATTCTCCTGTCGTGGTCATCAACCCGCAATCAAAAATATTAACATTAATACGAAGACTTTTTAAAATAATTTATTCTCGTGCCTTGTGTTCAAATATTTTAGTTTCAGCTTAATAAATAATTAAACTTCTGCGAAAAAGCAAGCTGAAAGCAAATGAATTTAATTAAAATTTGCCCAGAACTTAGCCAAGATGAAAAAAGATAGAAGGAGAATGGCGAATTTATCCAATTCCACTTCAAACCTCAAGAAAGAGCTTCCGGCTACAGATCAGATTTAAACTTCGAGAGTTTAATCAAAAAGCAAGTGACAAAGTGCACCTATCTTGCACAGAAATTCGACCTTCAGCAAATAAATCCTTCAGTCCTTCGAGAAACTCTTCTTGAGCATAAAATTATTCCTTCCTCTGAGAAAATCGATCTTGCCTGCAGAAGGATTGATCGTCTTAGAATTTCGAGAGATTAACTTCTCTTCAGCTGTGTCTGTGAAAAAATGAGTTGCTGAAACTCATTATAATGCTAAAGAATTTGATTTGTTTTAGCAACTACCTTTTCTCTCTCGATCTCGATTTGTTTTCTCTTCTTCAAACAAGCAAGTTTCCATTATTTTTCGAAAAACTCCATGGCGATCTTATCCAGGCAAATCTCTTTGATTTTCCTAAACTCGATTTTTGCTTAGATCTTTATCTTTAATTAAATCCAATTAAATTCGATTTTTCCAAGTTTTAATTCATTGGCGAATTTAATTTTGCCCATTGGATTTTATCTTTCTCTGACGAAATTTATTTCCTTCCAATACATCTCTAGCGAATTTTATTTTGTCCAAGGCGTTTTAAATTTATGAGTATTTGGAAATAAATTATTAAAATATTAAAATATTTTAATTTATTTCCAACCCGTTCGTGTTGGACCCATGGCTATTTTAATTTTTCTCCTTTTTTCTTTGGCTAAAAGTTTATTTCCCAAATTTATTCCAATTTTCATCTAGCCAAGTTAAAATTCTAGCCATCTCGTCAATAAATGTTACGCCAAATCCTCATTCTCTTCTACCATGGCGGACTCCAAATTGTGTCGGGCAAATTTTCTCATGCCAAAATCAATTTTTCTCTTGCTCAGACAAATTTCTCTAGGCAAAGTCTGTGTCTGGATGTCTTCCTTAGGCAAAATTCCATGATACTTGAAAAAAAAATATATCCCTTCTAGCCAAGGGCGGACTTTCTTGCCTCTTTGCCATGTGCATTTTCCTCTGTATACTTGGCCAACTTCATCAATTTTTCTCTACGCATCCAAACTTAGTGTAATGTCCCTGCTCAAATCTGATCGAAAACTTCTGATTGTTGGCCTTGGAAATTTCGTCAAACACTTTGCATACGAGGGTCATATGACTGATATAACATTTCAGTTTGTTTTAATGGATCTTTTCTTCAATTTGCATAAATGAGAATGCTTACAAATAACTCTCAATTGACTAAACAATGTCCTAGCATGAATGTGCAACTTATTGATGCAATATTCAGTGCATATATATGATCTAAGCATGAAAAATGAACACCTACAGCCAACTGGTAATTTTAACAAACAGTTGGTATGCAAACTCTAATGCTGATTACTATGATATTTGATTGCACAACAACAACCACTTATTACTCCTCGATTTCAAATGTCTTTCAAATACAATGCTGATTTCAAAATAGCCAAGACTCTTGGCAAATTACAATGTCATACAATTATGGTGTTTTGCTGATATAAAAATGCAAACCTACAGCTGAAACTATATCTCCTAATATGCAATGCTAAATGAATGACAATCGAAGGGAACCTAGAAGGAATGGTTGTAAACATCCAACTATTCTACGGTTACGAAGGTTTAACTGGTAACTACCTTCAGCTGAATTGTAACTAATTGTTTTCATGAGTTTTAGAGTTTTCCAACGTTTCTAACTGATTTTTCAGAAACAGTTCATAATATCATGGAATAAATAACTACCATTCTAGGGTTTTCTTACAACGGTTATCTTAATCTTTTACAACTAACTTGCAGAATTCAACTATACAGTAAACTTTAACAATAACTAACATGTAACGGTAATTTCAGCTAAAAACAGAATTCACATTACAAGATGAATATTATTTCAATAAATAGTACACAATCAGATCTTTGTACCTGGAAATAGAGCGAGAAGAAAGATTTAGCATTGAACACCATCTTCATTGGCAATATTGTTCAGAAAGGAAAAGAAATCATCATCAGGGGCTTTACCGCCCAACCAAGACCTGCTGGTCTCCCGAGTTTCTTCAACTGAAGAACCCGCCCTTCACGAGGTCAATTAACAAGGTTCAATTGTTATCAGTTCTCTGAGCCTGATGTCCACGAACCTATACCACTGATCGATCCTCCCTCTATAGGTACCTCCTATCAGAAGAATCATCCTGATCAGGGTATATCTGGTCATGGAAGCTGACATTGCCAAACGGGCATCTACCTTGGCCAAGGATTTTTAAATTAATTAATTTGTGGCATCACTGTGCCGTCAGCACGCATCCTTGCTCGTTAAGTTTATACTAAGTATATTTCAGGTTTCTATATTCAAGAATATCAAATATTCAAGTTCAAGTTCTCACTGTTTTTATTAACCTCATTGGTTCAAATAAGAATTTATCGATTATCCTTCAGGAAGAGATAATGTTCAAATCTGATAGACTTATCCTATTAGTTTCCATAATAGTTCAGTTTTAGCATCCTATGCTTGCAAGAAGGCAATTAACCATGAAAGACTCTATTCAAATATTTAAGTGTTTGAAAAACAGTACTGAAATCTGCTAGGGGAGTGAACAGTTGAAGATGATATGGAAGTTTCTCATCTGTTTCGAATTTATTTAACTCTAAATTATAAGCTGGACATTTTCTGAGTGACTTTCATCATTTATTAGCTAAACCCTACTACTGGTAAAGATTGATGTTCTGCCCAGGTGTACTGTTCTGAAATTCAAGGAATAAAGGAAGAAGAAGACAGAAATCGCTTCAAGGTTCGTCTACAGTTTACCAGCAATAAGGAAAGAGACTCCCTAGACCGGCATTGCATGAGAAGAATATTACAAGATTACGGAAAGGAAAAGAGAAACAATCTGCCTCAGATTTACTCTTGAAGGTAAGACCCCCCTCCCGATTTGAAAAATTAGACGGCATTTATATTACACAAAGGTTACGGTTCAGACAGAGAAAAACTAGAAACCACATTAAAATCTCAGAGCAGGAATAAGATTAAGGAGCAACCGGTATAAAATATAATCAGAAAATCATTCATTCACATGCTCCTTGAAGAAGAAATTGATTGCTTAAGGAATTCGACCCATAAGAGAAAGAAGGAGAAAGAATTATAAGACGTGCCTGATGGTATTGGTTGCCTCTGACCACGAGTTCCACTCTTCTTGTCGCCCGAGATGAGACTCGTGAGCCGCTGGAGGATTTTTCCGCGAAACAGAGGAAGAGAGAAATCGTATGAAGACACCCTTGCTTGCCGCCCGAGTCCCAGAGAGGAGTAAACAAATAATAGCAGAAAAGAACGAACCCTAACCTTGGCGGAAATACTAGTATATCGAAAAACGAAACTCCAAAAAGAAAAACGAATGCTTTGATCGAATGCCTTTTTCCAGACGGGGTCGACATTTAAATGAATGCCCTTTCGCATTCTCCATCGGGCCTTCTTGAATGCATACGTTACATGCAACTCGATGCCCTGTGATGCGTTTCAGACTTTCATATATCGGCTCCCTCTTTCTCTCTTTTTACCCCGCGCCAATTACTACTCATGTGTTTCTTTCATTTGGCCGCTTCACTATATTCGCCTTAATCAAATTCGGGCTTTATTTTATTTCTTTTAAGTCTTTTAAAGTTGTCAACATAATATTTATTATTTCTTATAAAGTGAAATAAATATCAAGAGTTTTCTTTTTAAGGTTTATTATCTATTATTTATTTTTCCAAGGCCAAGATCATTTGTGACCTCGTTTGATTCCCAGAGTTTGATAACAATCGAATCCTCGTCAACCGTGTCCTCTCCCTGATGACGGTTCCTTTTCTTTTCTTGCGTTGATGGTCCTGCAATCACTTGACACCAAAAGCCAGAGTTAGACTATTCTTAACATATTGTTTTTCATTGATATACGTAACAACATCATCTATAGTTGTATTTACGCAATTAAATAATCATCCATCATATCATTCATTTGCCAAGAAATAAAATAAACCAGAACAATTATTAAATCCTTTAATTCATATTCATAAGAAGGATAATGCTTCAATAACGGAAATAACGACCATGTCATCAATACCATAACTTATTAAGTTCTAGGGAGGGTTGTGACAATGGTACATATGAGGATGAGCTGATGTAGCAAGCAAAAACCAACACAAAAGACTCCTCCTTGAATTAAATCAAATTCCTTTAATGGCCGCCCCTGCTGTGACTTTCAGACCTTCAGGATAAAACATACAACAGCTGCAACCTTCAATTACTATCATCCATCATCATTGCCAAGCTTCAGGAAGGTGATCCCCCAAGTACCCATGTGCCGAAAATGTGTATATGAATTTCTATGAATTTATTTGTGCCTTCATGTCCAATCGCCCCTGTTATAATAGACTTGAGAAAATTAATAAATATCAGCCTCTAAAGACTTCCTCTAACTCCTTAATGATCTCCATCTCCTTAGAAGTCAAGCGCTACAAACCATAACCAAGATTAATGGATGTTATGGCTGCAATAAGCAAAATCGTGGCTCCTTCAAGCTGATATATATGACTGTAATTTATTCCATAATTGATAAGATACAGATTGGACCTTGAATAACAATCTGATGAAGTCTCAATACACCCAAAATGACTCCAACAATGCACCAATTGATCTCTTCAAATCGATACCACCAAAATTTGGCCAAAGGTGTAATGTCCCCAATTTTGCGAGCATCAGAGTTCCGGGGATTTAGCCTATTCCTAACCCTCGTAGGCTAATATGTCTGGTTAGAGGGTCTCTTTTGGCGGTGATTAGAGGAAATTCTCCTTCAGCGTCTTGTGTGGGTTCAAGCTTAGCATTAAGTGACTCAGTTTCACATACTATTTATAGTAAGTCAGCCAACAAGCAATTCTATTTATAGCAGGGCACCTAGAGTTCACAGGTTGGCAGTGTCGATTCCCAAATTCAGCTGAGTTGGTGAAATAAGGAGTTTTGCCTAAGTTATAATGTTTAATTATTATTAAAGGTGACTTTAATAATAATTAATATTTTAATACTATATTATAATATTATATTTGCACTTTATGACTTGAGGGTCCATTCATCATTAAAAAGGGGGCCATTTTAATTAATTACTTGGGCGCCAATTTCAAGGACATATTTTAATATTCCAAAGTGCAAATATTATATTATTTTAAATGATTTAAAAGGAAAATTGGAGGGAATTGGCCTATTATCTTTTAATCCCACATTGGTGAGAAAAGTGTATGAGTTCCTCCAGGAAAAGTATAAAAGAATCTTAAGGGGCTCATTTGGGGAGATTCATAATTAATTATTGGATAATTGTTTGAGAATTTCTCATTGGCGTTTGGGGAAGGGAGCCCAAGGGTTTCTGCCAGCGTATCGGCTTTGGAGAACGAAAACTCTCCATTGTATCAGCATTCTGAGGTTGTGGAATATCAGCTGAAGGTGTTCACTGTTGGCTTCATCCAGAAGTCAAGTCTATGCTTCATCAGATTTATTGCTTGCTTCAGATCTACAGGAGATTGTATTTCCGGGTATGCACATATTGTTGTAAAAGCTTTGAAAGAAAATCAATAAATTAATTGCATTGTTGCAGTAGGGTTTATGTTTACATTTCTTGTATTTGATTTCTTGGCTGGCAATCTATGAGAAAATACAAAAAAATTACAAACCCTTATCATTCAGCATAAAAATCAGAAGTAGAGAAAAGCAGGTCTCTTATAGTGGTATCACAGCGGTTTCCTGCCATCCTGTGTTGGGTTTCAAAAAGAAAAT
>VDFB02122856.1:0-23448 GCA_007258455.2 Sequoia sempervirens
GATTGAGGGTGACAGAAATAATATAGCCATCTTTGCTGCAATTCACTCCTTCCCATTGGCAGCATTGATAACCCTCCCAAGAAGAAAGCAGAGATGGAGGTTGAACGTTGGCTCTCAAGCTCACAAGTGCCCTTCTTTCATCTTTCCTGCAACTATTCACACAATTCAAGAGGCAAAATACCATCATCCATCTACACAGATGTATCAGAATCTTGTTCCCACAGACTACTGCCATGATAAAATCTTAGAAAGATCTCAGCCTTCGGAATGTGGTGGAACAGATATTCATCAGTTCTTACTACTAAGCTAGAGAAAGTCGATAAATAATGCTTGTTTATCGTTGCCAAACAACCACGTGTATGAATCCCTTCAGGGCTTCTAGTTTCAGATAGATTTTGTCAAAATTTTACAGCTTTGAAAAGGTCAACGCCACTGCAAGAACTGTCGCAAACACCTTTCATGTTTTCACGAATACTACCTATGTTTTAATTAAGTTTTTTTTTTCAATATTTGACTTGGCTACGTTTTGTTCCTTTATATATCGATAAAAGAATCTCACATAATTAAATGATTCTATCAATTCATGATTACTAATTTTATATTTTATTTATGTATAAAAATAAAAATAATTATTTTAATTTTATTGAAAATTATTTTTTAATTGTCAATAGTGATATAGTATGATGGTTAAGTTGTTGTGGTGTTATTCTTGTCATCAAGATTCAAACCTATTGAGGTGTAAATGTTGAATCAAAAGCATTTACCGCTTTAAATAATAATAATAGTAATAATATATATATATTTCTAATTCAAGTCATGAAGTAATCTTTACATTTTTTATATTTTTTAATATTAATTTTTTTTTTTAAAATTTATCTGTAGTGACGTGGGATATAATATTGTAGTGTATTAAGTAGTAATAAATAATATATTTGGGTGTACATGTTTTGTAAGTCATTCCACTAGTTAGTTAGAATAAAATATTTATCCCACATATATGGGATTGTAGTAGTTGCCTTTAGCAAAACTATATATATTATAACGACTTTTCAAGTGGAAAGTATTTTGGAGATTATTATTTATGTTTCATTAGAAGGATTGTCCCTTTGAAGTAGTTATTGTATAGTGTTTCTCTATCTCAGAGGTTAGACGCATGAGGAAAGTGTGTTCTATGAAGGGGCTACTTAGCCAATCCCCTATTTGGTATTGTAGACATCTAAATTTAATCACTCTCATATGATCAAATTTACTCCCTTTTCATCTATCATATTAAATATTAATTTATTAAATTAATATTATACCTTTTATCTCATATCTGTAAAGTATTTGATTTAATAATTAAATGCTTTATCTTTCACTTTCTTCCTCTCTAAATTAAATAAATACACTAATTTATTTAATTTAGTCATTTTTACCCATTTGATTTAAAATCAATTTAAAATTCTTCATTTTATCTCTCATTGTCACATCCTCCATGATTTTGCTCTAATCTGAATTAATTTAATTAATTCATGATTATGATGTGCATCCCCTTAATCAAAAATTATGTCACATCCTTCTACATTTGCCACTTGCCTCTAATCTTCCATTAATTATTCTAATCCAATATTTGCACAACCTTAACCAAGGTCATTAGCCATATTCAGCACCACCTTTTTAGTCAACCTTTGCATTTACCTCTTTTTAACATTTACCCTCTTTCCCATGTGAATTTTTAATTCACATTTATTTATCCTACATCCTAAGGCTTCTAGAACCTTGGACTTGTCACATCATCCACATGTGACCAAGTCCCACCTTTTTGGAGCTCACCTTTTATCCTTTAGATTCTCTTAAGAATGTGAATTTTATATTTTCAACCACCTCTTTTTTTCCATGGAGATTTTTGAAGAATTCCAAAATTCCTCAAATGTCCCTTTCACTCTCACTTGGGGACAAGGAATCCCTTTTTGAGGAAATCTTCTCACTCTCCAAGGTGCTTGGAAGGTACTTGTCCTTCCTCCACCTCATGTACCTTTTGGCCACCTCACTTACACTTCATCTCCCCATGTCAAGATGTGAGGGCTTGTAAGTTCTCAACTCACCAAAGCCCTTCATCTTGACCTTGTTGGATGAATCTTGACCGTTGAATTCTCTAGAGAATTCAAATTCTTCTATAAATACCCCCTCCTCAAGGGCATTTTCAACACTTTTTGATTTGAGCAACCTTATGCTGCCAATTTGCATTCTCAAGCACTTGCTATCATTTAGCCATCCACTTTGATCACCTTGCACATTCAATCTTGCATCTAGCTACATCAAAAGCCATCAAAGGAGCACACAAATCCATCAAAATCAAGGGCCAACCAAGCAGTCTTCAACAGCAAGGAAGGTATAATCGATTTACGTTTGTATTTCATCTCCTTTCCTTATTCTATCACTCTTTAGGCTAATCATTGAAGTGTTCTTAATATTTTATCATTTGCATTTTTAGTTATTTTGCACATTAGAGTAGGGTAAAATTTTAAGGTACACATTTCTGGCATGCCCGATGGGACCCACAAACAGGTTCTTGCATTTAACCTTCATTTGTGATAAGTATTTTGTAGAAAAAAGGTCGCAGAAGGGCGGAAGTGCCCTCTGTTTTGCTGCAGAAGGGCGGAAGCGCCCCTATTTTTGCTGCAGAAGGGCAGAAGCGCCCCTATTTTTGCTGCAGAAAGGTGGAAGCGCTCTCTTGTCTGCTGCAGAAAGGCGGTCATGCCCTTCATCTAAAAATTTGATTTTGGCTAATAGTTTGCTGCAGTTAGGCGTATACGCCATTTTGCTTAGAAGATCTTTTCTAACACTTTCTTGTAGTAGGGCATACAACTTTTCTTTTTCAAAATCTGATAAAGTTTTCTGTAGTGGGGCAGATACGCCTTTTTATTTTTGAAAGGCTCTTTTTCCTCTCACATTTTGCTGTAGAAAGGCGGAAGCGCCCCTGTTTTTGTTGCAGAAAGGCGGGAGCGCCCCCATTTTGCTGCAGAAAGGCGGAAGCGCCCCTATTTTTGCTACAAAAAGGTGGAAGCGCCCTTGTTTTTGCTGCAGAAAGGCAGAAGCGCCCCCATTTTGCTGTAAAAAGGTGGAAGTTCCCCTATTTTTGCTGCAGAAAGGTGGAAGCGCCCCTGTTTTGCTGCAGAAAGGCAAAAGCACCCCAAAATAGCACAGTTTGGAAGGTAAAATAGTCATTTTAGCATCTTTTTTGCTCTCGTTTTTAGCTATTTTCAAGTAATAACCCTCTAACATTGTTTTGGCAAGGATATTGGTGTTTTTTGTTAACGTTCTGTAGCATATTATGGCATAATTGACCAAGAACGAAGGAGAAGATAGCTAATGTTTGCTTGCAGGGCCATCTATTTGATCAAATTTTTGAAAAACTATCCTTGTTGTTTGCACATAGTCTAATTAAGGGGAAGTAACATTTATTGATTGTTGTGCTTGTCCACTATTGTGTCACCCAAGGGGGCATTAATTTGTTTTCACTTTCCTCTTGCACTTCATATGAGCCTAGGGAGTAGTTGGAAGCAGTTAGTGTCTTCTTTTTAGTGGGACCTGCTTGGGGATTTCATCACCCCAAGAGACGATTCCAACCACACGTACCGGTAGAGTATATAAAGGGGGGAGAATAAAAGTTGTACCTCAATCCAGTCACGTCGTAATTGGTGGAGCATCGAAGCTAGGGTGATACCTAGATAGACGTGAAGAGTTGGTTCGAGCCTTTCAGTATCTTGCTGGGGTTCTCGACTCACGCTTGTGACGGGCTGGTGTTCACGGTTGTGCCTCACGTACCGAGAGTATATCGAGGACTCCCTAGAAGCCTTGTGCATCCTAGATTAAGATCTTGTCTGGCCATACCCTTAACATTAATCATAGGATTGTGCTTGCTTGAAGTGTTTTCTTGTGAAAAAACCTGTGAGATCTCTGATACTTTGGCCTTACTTTATCATTTTGAGTCCTTGCCATAGCCATTGCCATCAAAACCAAGCTCTGTCTTATTGCAAAAAGCGGAAATGCCCCTGTTTTTGCTACAGAAAGGCAGAAGCGCCCCCTATTTTGTTGCAGAAAGGTGGAAGCGCCCTCTGTTTTGCTGCAGAACAGTGGAAGCACCCCTGTTTTACTGTAGAAAGGTGAACACCCGAAATCGCCCCATTTGGATCCGTTTAGCCTTTAAACTATCATTTAATCATTCCCAACCATTATCTCATCATCCTAAGCCTTTGTTTTGTCACTCTAAGCCTCTCAAAACCTCTATTTAATCAGTTTAAACCTCCATCTTATGATTCCAAATCTTTGTTTAACCATTCTAAATCCCCACTCATTCTTTGCAATCATCTTCAATCCACCCATTCATTTTAATTTTCTCATATTCCATTCAAAAGTCCCTACCATCACCTAGCGAACATCATAATTTTACTGTTTACATCACCAAACACCACTCATAACCAAACTGCCTTAAACTTGTATTACAAAGTGGTTACCCAAATTGACCATAACACTTGAATTTGATTATTAGTCTTTAACTTCGACTCCAATCCATTCGCTTCCATCTTGTGGTGAATTCGGTGTCGTAAGTTATCATCATCGGCCCAATCAATCCATTCTTATCTTAAGGTGGATTTGGTGCCGTAATTATCCTCTTAATCAATCAAAGCTCTAGGTCTCTAAGGGTAACTTCCTTTGATCAAAATTAAGGTCTCTCTCACATCTTTCATCATCCAATCATACCCATCTAATAATCCAAATCTATCAAAACCAATCAATCAAATCACATCCGTTCAACCAATTATATTTTATTGATCTTAATAATCCAATCCAATCCAATCAAAATCCAATCTTGCCAAATCCAAATCCAATCCCATCAAAATCCGATCCAATCCAATATATTCAAACAAAGTATGATCTAAATCCAAACCCCATCCAAATCAGATATCATCCAATCACAATCAAATCATTCGTCAAAAGCATTTCTATAATCCACTCATAGCACATTTGCATGCCCATTCAGACCCGATCACAGGCAAAGAAAATGGCTGAGCATCAAGCCCAGAATGCCCAATCAAACAACCCTCAAGATCCCAACAACACAATGAACATCTCATCAGATCCTAACAAGGGTACTAACATCCCTCACGATCCTCATAATGGTACTTCATTGCACTCTAACACCGAAATCAGAACAATTCACCACACGGTGAAGAGAGTATGGCTAATCAACCTGAACTCACACTTGAGGAACATTTTAGTAATCCCACCAATGTGCAAATGACTGACCGTCTGCTTGAAAAACATGGGGAAGAAATCTTGGCCCACCTAATCAAGAAGGGTGTCAAACCCCCCTCGAATGTTGACTTGTCCAAATATAGGGGTGCCCCATCTAACGTACTCCAAGGTTCACAACATGCACCAGAAGGTTCATACTTCCCCAATGTTCCGTCAGTTGAGGGTTGGCATCAACCTGAATTTGGCAATGCTATTCTTTATCAGGTTAACTATCCCCCACATGCTTCGACCTCAATTATGGTTGGTCCTCAAGTGTCTGATCCCAATAATCCTTTTGCCTATGGTATGCCACAAAATGTTCCACAACCTCCGCCATTAACGTTAACAACACCCCCTCCTCTGAATCAACCTACAGTCAACATTGGGGGCACCTCCTTTACCACATCGCTTCCACCTCCTGTGACCACAAATCTAACATTCTGCCTGAATTACCTCCACAAGGCGCACCCCAGCTGAGCGTTTCGGGTGGTACCCAACAACCCCCTTTGCAAAACACTTCTACGCTACCTCAACCATCTCATCAGCAACAACCTATACATAATACTTTGGCCTCTTCACAACAACCACCCTACCAACCACAAGGCAATCCATCTCGACCTATTGATTAGACCATATACCCCTTTCTTGCATCCATTTTGCGTCTGCAGGCTCAACCACAACACAATATCCCATCTCGGCCCATACAACATTTGACGTCACAACAACAACCTCCCCAACACTACTACTATCACAATCAGCAATAATTTCACCAACAACCGCTTTATGTGACCTCCCAACAATCACAACAGTACCTTCAACACCAACGAACCAATACACAACATCCCATCCAAGCTCCTCAACAACCTACCCCACACTTTTATCAAACAAATCCATACTATACCCCACAACAACAACCCTTGTATCAACAAAATCCTCCGTCTTACCAGCAAGCCATATCATCATCCAATCATCTAAATCCGTATTTCAACAATCCAACGCCCTTTCAGTAGGATCCTTTATCATCCTATCATCAATATCCCCCCAACCCGCCACAGGATAGCTCGGATCTGTTGGAAATCAAAGCCGCACTTAAGGACTTTCAAGCCGGGGCTACTAAACAATCATTCAAATTTGAAGACATGCCCATATCCATTTGATCCCTCCATCTCATTAATCCCGTTTCCTAAACATTTTGAGATACCAAAATTTGACAAATACAAGGGGAACAAAGACCCTAAGGCTCACTTGCAGGAGTTTTATTCTCAGTGTCAAAAAGTCATGTACAATGAAAACTATCTCTTGCTCTTGTTCCCACGAAGCCTAGCAAGCCACGCCCTAGATTGGTTCATGACTCTCAAAAAATGGTCCATAAAAACTTTTGCAGACCTGTCAGAAAAGTTTGTATCTTACTTCTCTTTCAATTTGGAGAAGGATACAGACACCTTAGATCTCCTCAAAGAGAAACAATGTGAGGGGGAAACCTTTACTAGCTACCTACAATGGTGGCATGCATTAGCAAGCCGAATGAAGACCCCTCTGAAAGAAAAAGACATGGTCACTCTTTTCGTGGAAAACTCTCATCCTGACATGGCTCATAATTTTAGGTTACATTGTGTCACCACTTTCGCGGAGATAGTGGAAAAGGGACCCATCCTTGAACGTGCCCTTATTTCCAAAGGACATCAAAATACATAGTCAGGATAAAGAGAGGTCATTTGCCGATAAACCACGATTCTGGAACAAGAACAAGAATGCAGTGAATGACGGTGTGACAGACACTAAACACGTCCAAGTGGCTAATACATCCCAAAAACAACAACCGTCTATACCCAACGCCATATCTGTACCACAGGGGGCACCTCGTCCTCCTCAATAGTCAAACCAGAACAATTTGGGGAACACCAAATGTCAATACGCCCAATTAGGAGAGCCTCTGAGTGTTGTTTTTAATAAGTTGCTACAAATCAATTACCCCATCACGTACCCTGTCACCAAACCATTTGACGAGTCCAAACCCAAGCCCGCATGGTTTAAGGAAAATGAGTATTGTGAGTTCCATAAAATCAAGGGACACTCTTTGAATAAGTCTCAGGGTCTGAAAAACTACGTTCAAGATCTCATTGATCAAGGTGATATCAAGGTTGACCCCAGTCAAGCTTCGTCATCCAATGCTCAATTACAGATATATCAAAACGCCTTTCTGAACCATAATCAAGGCCCAAGCACATCTAATAGTAATCCCCAAGGAAACATCACAAATAATGTGAGCTACAAGAATGTGCCTTTCAATTATGAGGGTGTTATTCATTACATTGAGTAGGTGGAACCCCGGGTATCCATGATACATGTTAAAGCCAAAGACCCTCAATGTGCTGTTACTACACGATGAGCCCACATCACTGTACCTGCAGCCTCTGCACCCGCCCAATCAACTCATGTAAGCTCTCAGTACAACATCCTTGATCACTTAAGGACCCCTGCTCATATATCCATTTTAGATTTGCTTAAGTCCTCCCCAGTACATCAAGAAATCCTCAATAGAACCCTACAGGAAACCCATGTGCCAAATGACATCGACCCCACACAATTCCAAGCTTTGGTGGGACATTTAGCTTTATCTCATCAACTGCACTTCAGCCAAAATGATATGCCAAACATCGATGTCAATCATAATCACCCCCTACATATCGAAGTCGTGGTTGCTCGCCATAAAATAAAAATAGTCTTGGTAGATAATGGCTCTGCCCTCAATTTGTGTACGTTGAAATTCATAAAACAGGTGGGGTATACTCAAGCGGACTTAAGTAACTAGATCATCACAATCAAAGCCTATGATAATGCAGAAAGAAATTCAGAAGGAATTATCAGTCTTCCTATCCAAGTGGGACCTGTGCTTCAATATACTACCTGTCATGTCCTTGATCTGGACTTACCATATAATCTCCTCCTGGGCCGCCCGTGGCTCCATGCTATGCAAGCCATCCCCTCCACGTACCATAAATTCCTAAAATTCCCCGTCAACAGACAAGAAGTCACCATCTATGTTGACCCCCAACCATTTGAGCATTGCCACGCTTTAGAAGCGTCATTTCCCCATTTACATTATTGTCCCAGGGTTGAAATGGGGGCATCCCACTCATCATCCGCTAATCCACCCTCCACTGTGATGACCACTCCATCCTCCACCACTGATCCCATGGTCACCAAAGTCCAGATCATTGACAAAGGGTGTGGTGAATACGAAATGCATACGGCTCTCAATGTAGCAACCATGCCACCGTCGCCACACGAGTATGGTCAACCTTCACATGCTACATAAAAGGAAGACAAGACTATCACCTTCAGCGGTAAAGATATCCCTACCACCACTTTCAGATCCCCAAGTGTCAAGATAGATGCACCAGAAGAGGACATAAGCCAATGGGTCTACTGAGAAGAACCCCAGCTGGACCCTCCTCTAAAGGAATATTTTCAGGAAGCATATATGTGGTCAGCTAAGTTTGCAGAAAAATATAATTACCAAGGCAGGGGCCTAGGTAAAGAAGAACAAGGGCGGTTGCAACCTATTGATACACCAAAGCTACCAAAAAACATAGGCATTGGGTATGACAAGAAACACAAAAGCCCTGCAACATCATCTAATACTTCCAATAGTATCGCCGTGGAGGATGGCTCATTGGAAGACATACCCGAAGAGGAATCCATCATATGTGTGTATGATGATGTTGATCACACCGATTTATCATCCATGTTCAAATGCCTATCCGTCTACATCATTAGCCTATCCCTTTGTCACCCTGAGCTTATTGATTAGGACCTACGTAATACCACACCTGTCAATATGTCTGCAGATACATATGTCAGCCTTATGGGATTGGGGGAGGATGAACACTCTAGTCACAAAAATAAGAATAAGAAAAGTAAAAAATGGTCATCTAGTGAAAACCTCCCTGAGGCGCTTCTTGACCTTGAAAAAGTAAAAATAAAGGATGCATCTGATGGCGAAAACCTCGACGAGGTGCCAGAAGATGGAGATGTTCATCTTCCCCTTGTAGGAACTGAGTTATCTACCCGATCATCCATTCTAATTGAAGAGACTCAAGAAGTTAATCTGGGTACTGCTGAAAATCCTAAAATCACCTATGTGGCTAAGTCACTCTCAGAACAAGAGTATCCCATCATCATGCAGCTACTCCGAGAAGGAATCATCAACTTTGCTTGGTCATATTCAGACATGCCAGGTTTAGACCCTGCCTTAGTGGTTCACCATCTAGACGTTCGCCCAGATGCCAAGCCTGTCAAACAAAAGCTCTGTAAGATGCATCCACAGGTCGCATTATTAGTTAAAAAAGAATTGGAAAAGTTACTAGAGGTAGGTTTTATTAGACCAATTGACTACTCTGAGTGGATCTCCAATATAGTACCAGTTGCCAAACCAAATGGAGACATTCGGGTCTGCACAGACTTCAGGGATCTTAACAAGGCTTGCCCAAAAGATGACTTCCCCCTGCCTAACATTGACATGTTAGTCGACCTCACAGCAGGACACGAGATGCTCTCCCTTATAGATGGCTTCTTTGGTTATAATCAGATTCAAATCGCACCTGAAGACCAACATAAGACTGCCTTCACAACACCTTGGGGTACTTTCTATTACAATGTTATGCCCTTTGGTCTCAAGAATGCAGGGGCAACATATCAGAGGGCAATGACAGCCATCTTCCACGACCTCATCCATATTATCATGGAAGATTATGTTGATGACTTGCTAGGAAAATCAAAAACACGAACAAAACATCCTACTGTCCTGAAGCAGATCTTTGAATGATTAGAACATTACAAGTTGTAGCTAAATCCAAAAAAGTGCATCTTTGGGGTTACATCAGGAAAATTGTTGGATTTTATAGTCTCCCGAAGGGGTATTGAAGTTGATCCCACCAAGGTAAAGGCTATTCTGGACATGCCACCTCCACGCAATCTGAAGCAGTTAAGAAGCCTCCAGGGGAAGATGCAGTCCATCCATCAATTCATAGCCTAGCTAGCAGATAAATGTCAGCCATTCATCCATCTTTTGAAGAAAGATTCCACCTTCTGATGGACCCCACAGTGTCAGATGGGTTTCAATAAAATTAAGGAATATTTAGCTCATCCACCGATCTTGATGCCGCCTATTCTGAGAAAACCCCTCCTGCTTTACATCTCTGCTACTTCAGTCGCATTGGGGGCATTGTTGGCACAACATGATGAGTCATTCAAAGAGAGGGAAATCTACTACATCAGTCGAACACTAGTTGGCTATGAATTAAATTACTCCCCCATGGAAAAAACTTGCCTTGTGCTAGTCTTTAGCACACAAAAACTCCGTCATTACATGCTCAGCCATCCAATCAAATTAATCACTAAAATTGATCCCCTGAAGTATCTGTTATCTAGAACCACTATGACTGGCCGCATGGCCAAATGGGTCATGCTCCTAAGTGAATTTGACATAGAATATGTAGAGCGAAAAGCCATAAAAGGATAGGTCATCACTGATCAATTGGTTGAAGCACCATTAGTAGATTCCTACTCGCTAGACATTGAATTCCCAGATGAAGAAATCTACACAGTTAAAGAAGCACCAACTTGGACGCTATATTTTGATGGCTCGTACACTCATAGTGGATCTGGGGCAGGAATTTTATTAGTTACCTCTCAAGGTGACTACATCCCAAATTCATCCAAGATAGCATTCCCATGTACCAACAATATGGTAGAGTACGAAGCTCTCCTCACCGGCCTCAGAATTGCAAAGCAATGGCACATAACTCATTTGAAAGTCTTTGGTGATTCTTTGCTAGTCATTAGACAAGTTAATGATGAATTCCTCACGAAAGATGATAAACTGTTACCCTATAAACGCATGGTAGATGATTTCAAGAAATATTTCACCTTCATACAGTTTGACCAAATCCCTTGGGTACAGAATAAAGTGGCAGATGTAATGGCCACTATTGGTTCCTTGATTGACATTCCTAAAGATTGAGCAAAGTGTGAGTTTCTTGTTGAATAGCTTTTAATCCCTTCATATGATGTTCTTGAGACTGATATGGTGTGCGATATTGTAGGTCCCACCTTGATTTGGTATCAAGACATATACACTTATCTCCGTGATAATATCATATCCCCAGAACTTACACGCAACCAATGCAAATCCTTTATCCATCGCTCTTCCTGATACATCATTGTTGGTGATATGCTTTATCGTCGCGAGTATGATGGAATCCTCCTTAGATGTCTGAATGAGACTGAGGCTTGCACGACACTAACGGAAGTACATGGTGGTATTTGTGGAGCTCACTCAAATGGTATGGCTCTGGCCAAAAGGATCCTACGGGTTGGATATTATTGGCCTACATTGGAACATGATGCTTGCGAATTTGTAAAGAAGTGCCTTCCATGTCAACAACATGCAGATTTGATTCACGCCCCAACACAAGATCTTCAGCCCCTCCTAGCACCATGGCCCTTTTCTCAATGGGGTTTCAACTTGATTGGAAAGATTTACCCACCATCATCCGACGGTCATACATTCATAATTACCGCCACTGAATACTTCACTAAGTGGGTGGAAGCAATGCCACTCTCACAAATCACCGGTGTCCAAAACTCTAAATTTATCCTCTACCATATTCTCTGCATATATGGTATCCCATCCACCATCCTTTCTGATAATGGAAAACCCTTCAAAAACCAAGCCATGAAACACCTCTGTGACACCTTCCATATCCAGCATCGTTGGTCAATGCCTTATTACCCTCAAGGCAATGGTCAGGTAGAAGCAACCAACAAGACCCTCATCCGCATCCTCAAAAAGGTTGTCAATAACACTGGATGAGATTGGCACCTCCATATTCATCCGGCCCTCTGGGCATACCATACATCCATCTGCACCCCAACAGGCACCACCCCCTATTCTTTGGTATATGGTGCTGAAGTCGTCTTGCCAATTGAAGTTGAGCTCCCATCATTGAGGGTTTCTCTAAAGAATCTTATCAGTGAAGAAGATGCTCGTGTTGCATGACTTGCACAGCTAGAATTACTGGACGAATGAAGAATAAAAGCCTATGATCACCTACAAGCATACCAAAATTGCCTCAAACGTCATTACAATAAAAAGGTCCATCCTAGACAATTCCAAGTTGGTGAGCTTGTTCTCAAAGAAAACCAACGCACTCAACCGGACCGTGATAGAAAGGGAAAATTTGAGGCAAACTAGTTAGGGCCTTATATCATAGTCGCCAAATATGGATCTGGGGCCTACAGGTTGACTACTCTTGAAGGAGATCCCCTTGACGAACCCGTCAATATCCTCCATCTGAAGAGGTTCTATGCCTAATTTTGCTTGGTAACCCCACCTAAATCAGAAAATCAAAAAAAAAACTAAAAAGTAATAAAAAATCCAAAAAAATAGTAAAAAAAAATAAATCCGTCCTATGGTGAAAACCACCTCTTGGTGGTGCCTTGGATAAGTATGGATGGTGAAAACCTGTCAATAGGCTTCATCCGTAGAGGGCTTAATCATTATCTACCTAACATCCTAGTTATTTTATGCTTTCATCCACACTATCATCCTCACCCACCTCAGCCTAGGCCGCTTGGTATTTATTGATTGAGCATTGGATGACCCATCTTGCCTATCCCTCATCCTGAGCATTTTTATATCCCACTTTGAGCTTATGTCTTTCATTCCTTTTGTCGGTCGGTCCGTGTCGTCATGTCGGATCATTCATCGTGTCGGTCTCTACCTAGATCTCATCCTCCCGCGTCACTTTTGTCCTTCATCGAACTACGTTGCCCCTGCGCTTTCATGTAGGCAAGGTTGGTCATTTGATCCTCCCCTGGGGCATTTGTCTATCATGTTTTGTGTCCTTCATCATCGGTCACCATTTTCTTCTTTCCGCTTTATCCATGGTCTTTTTCCATGAACTATGAGGGCTCTGCGCTTTCACGTAGGCAAGGCTAATCTCTGATCAGCCCCCGAGCCCCTAGGTCTTTAGGTTGTGTTTTGTCTCCCTTGTGTTGTGTCATCAAGCTATGCCCTTATCTAGCTGGTTCTTAACAAACAAGATCCACTTGTATCAAAAAATACAATCAATTTTGAATATCTTACATCATATCGATCTTTTCGCTTAGTATCCATCATAGGTCTCAATAGGATGCATCCTTCCTAATAGACCTCATCAATTCCATCTATCCGCTTGATCCTATGGCAAAGAAAATTTGAAATTGATTGCGATCTTTTGAGGCTTTTGGTTTTTGTTTATCATTTGAGCTCCCTATCATCACTTGTCAAGGCCACAATAATCCATCATATTATGGCGTGTTTTGATTGGTCCACATAGGGGCATATCTTGATCTTTTCTTTGATTGTGTCTTCTTGGTTGTCCCACATAGTACCCACCAAGATCCCCGAGGTCTTGTGTTATGTTGGGACTTCCTTTTGTGCTTGTGGTTATCTCAATACCTGGCCTGACCAAAGTCTTTCTTTGGGACTTTGGGGTGTTGGGATAACCCTCTTGACTATGGTGTTTGTTTCATGCATTAGGCACTAATGCGCCTTGGTTCCACATACCCTGGCACTAGGTGTCTCATGCTATAGCAAAAATCAGTGCTCTGAAGATGGCAAATCGTATTAGGATTGCATTTCATAATCATGACCATTGCATTACATTCATCCTATGATTTTGGTTGTGCAAATATTTCTCCTCCATCCCTTATTCTTCTCAGGATACTAAAAGGTTTTGACAGGTGCACACTCACACCATGTCCGCATGCATCTTCCACTATCACCTACAACCCTATGGACACTTATAGTGAAATAATTACATTTTAGATCCATACATTTACACACTATCTTAGGTTTATCCATAATATCGCCACCTGCAATGTCAAATGTTAGGTCCACCATCAATACTGTCATAATACATCCATTTACATCCTGCATCACACATATTAATCGCACATGCACGCAACCATCATAAGCATATAAAACATAAACATTTGTCATGTCATCATAAGCATATCCCCATCTATCTTGCACATCATATAACATAGGCATTTATCATACATAAAAACAAAAATCACCATACATTACATCCTGCATCACCATCATAAATAAAAATAAAAATATATAAAAACATCCATACATGTAACATACACAAAAGTCATCATATGACCATCCACATATGCATCACACACATAAAACATGAGGTCAATAAGAGCTATCATATATATAAATATACCACAAGTCCACAATACATCTCATAGTCAAGACTAACATATAATAATACCATCGATGTCATCACAATCTATGACCATCGTATACAAAACTCATCCAATCAAAACACCAGTACAAGGTCCTACAAATATCCACTGCACCTCTGCACTATCCATCTACCCTGCACCTGTCAAAAACATAATATCTTGTCATCTACCAAATGAACTCCCCATGTCTGATCTCTGTGGAGAATCAGGTACTACTCCCCTACCTGGTGAAACCCCTGGTGAATCAGTGTAACCGCGGGTCTGTGTCCCCAATGACTAGGACAACACTGGCCTCTGAGGTGTCTGCCGGGTGTAATGGAATGTCCGTTGTGCCGGATTAGGAACCACATGATAATATGCAGCCATCCAAGATCCTGCCTCCCTCATGTTCTCCTCTTGCTCCACAACTTGGAACCAAGCATAATTTTGCTCCTGATGATACCTGTCTCGGTCCCTGGTAATGACCCTCCTCTCCTACTCCCATGCCTCCTGCACCAACTGGCTCTGTGCCAGCTCTGCCTGTAATCGGCACCTCATCTTCTCTACAACCGCTACCTATGCCACCGCTGCATCTCTCTCTCTCTTCACAACACGTATATCTGCTCCTAGCATCCCACCCTCACCCTAACCTACCGCTGCATGAGCCATCGCAGCATCCCTTTCTGCCCGCAGAGTCTGCAGCCGTATCTTTGTTTCATCCCTCTCCCTCTGAGCCACTTGTGCCCGAGTCACTATTGCATCCCTATCCCTCTGAAGAGCCTATACTCTTAGCTCTGTTGAATCTCGCTCTCTCCGGAGAGTCGATACCTCTGCTACTGCCTCATCTCTCCCTCTCCATAGTGACTGTATCTCTGCCTCTGTCAATGCTCTCTCACTCTAATGCGCGCCTATGCCACATCCCTCTCCACCTCCATCACCCACACCTGCACCTATGCTACATCCCTCTCAGCCTGCATAATCCATGCCTGCTCCCTGGCCTCCTCCTCCCTCTCCTACATCAGCCCCATCGCTCCAACTACCTGCTCAAGGAAATGTACTCTGTCTTGAAGCTCATCCCAGTCTCGCTGGAGATCTCCCGACTGCTGACCAGTACATCCTGTCCCTTGATCTGCCCCTTGCTCTGTCCTCCCCTCTGGCTCCCCCTAGCCTGTAAAACCATGACCTCCACCTGCAATCTATCGCAGTCCCATGTCACACTAGTCAGCTCACCCTGCATCCTCTGCAGCTCTGACTGTGCCTTGTCTCTCTCCCTCACCGCTGCCCCTAGCTTGAAAGCAATGGCATCATAATCTCTAAATGAATCTCATTGTACTCTGGCTAGCTCGGCCTCAAGAGCCCTCACTCTCCGCTCCGCAATTTGTAATCTCGCCTCTGCTCCTCTCGCCTGTACAATGGAATCCTCTGGTACCACATAAGGAACCAATACTAATGACTCTGCTACCATAACATCCCCCTCCGCCACATCCCTATCTACATCCATCACATCATCCTCCCCAACCACCTGTTCTATCTCATCCTCCCTAACCACCTGCTCTGTCTCATCCTCCTCATCCACCTACTCCATCTCATCTTCCCCACCCACCTGCTCCTCCCTGTCCCCTGCTTCTGTCACCCCTCACAGTCCTCCATAATACGTCAAACCCAGAATCGTCCTGCATGTCCCTATCTCTCAACCACGAATTGACATTGTGTCGACATCCTCTCCTCCTCTGGTGCTACTCTAACATCCTCATCCTCTCTTCCCTCCTACTCCTGTCAAGCCTCGTGACTCTCTGCAGTCGGTCGAACCTGTAACCGCCGTGGCTGACCATGTCGTCCTACTACAAACTATCTCCTCCCCTCCTCTGATGCATCCCTCGCACCTACCACCTCCACATCCTCCACATCATCCGCATGCTCCTCATCCTCCACATCATCCACATCCATCACCTCCTCCACCCTCTACCCCCCTAGGCTCTCTGTGGCTACCCCCTCCCCCGCTGCTGACCCTCTCTCCGCCCTCACCTCTGATGTCTCCTCCTCCTCCTCCCTGCTCTGCCCGCCTGCTCTATCTCATCCCCCTCAGGCTCCTCCTATCCCCCCTGGTCTACCACTGCCACAGCCTCCCGTTGCTGTTGCACCCCTCCTCTCCTCTCTCTCCGTAGTCTCTGCTCATCCTCTAGTCTGGCACCCACTACCCTCAAAATAGGCTAAACAGGAGTAATCCTCTCCCATAACTTATTCTGGAACCACCTCCGATATCGCTCGGTCACCACCAGCACCTGCTCTCCTCCAACTCTCCCTGGATAAGGCACCTATCCTACTGCCCTCCATGATGCCCTAGCTGTACCTAGTGCTATGCAGCCTCCCCATGGTATCTCTCTACTATACCATCGAAACATGATAGGCACCGTCGAAATATCTTGTATCACTCCAAACTGCCTCAACACTCTGTCTAGTCGATGCGACTCTACTATGCGCGGCAAAATCTCAATAATAAAACACTTGCTCAGAAAGTAACCCTCCTGTCTCCTCGTATTAGTCCATCCCCTGAACTGACGTGACCTATATGGCTGCCACTCTATGTCCCTCAGATGCAGATCATCAAATGCTCTCCTCCACCCCTCCATCTTTCCCTACTTATAGCGCAAAATCCAACCTCTCGCCTCCCCATACTCCCATGCCACGAGCTCATGATCATCCACTGTCCCCGCCCTCACTACTCTCGGCCTCATCACTGCAATATGCTCTCAAGCCCAAATCTGCAGCATTGTCATATGTGTCAAGCTCGATATCCTCCGGTAATAGATCCCATGCATATCTCTGTACAGATGAGCCAATACACATGATCCCCATGAAAACGGCCCCCCTCGCCACTCGACAATGTGTCAGACCACCTCCATATAATGCAGGCTACATGTACGTCTGCTCCGATCTAGCAACAGTATCCCACTAATTAGGCCACACAGGAACAATGGTAAGGCTAGCACCCCCACTGACAAACACTGGTCCAAATCCAACTGCTCCTTCACTAGGGGTAGCTCCTCGTGACCAAACAATACTCTCATAGTCTCCTATAACTCCACCCGTGTGAACACCACCTCGCTCACTAACCAGTCGGCAATCGGTAGCCTCAAGATATGCCACACATCCTCCAATGTCACGGTCATCTCTCCTGTAGGGAGATGAAATGTGGATGTTTCTGAGCTCCATCTCTCTATCAATGCTGCCAGCATCGTCGGATGGGCTCTGACCACTGGAAACTGAATACAGTGACCTAAACCCGCGTGATCCAACGCTACCTAATCCTCCCCGTTCATCACTGCTATCGACGTGGCCATCACTTCTGATCATCGCTCATGTGCTTGTATCCGCTCGAAACTCTGCACGCACAAAAACATTCTCATTATTTCATTTCTCATCTTTCTTTTATTTCTATTTCCTTTTTTCCTATCTTCACCCTTTCTCTTCCCCTTTGTATTCTTCTTTCCTTGGCCCCCCAGTTGGGTTAGCTCCGCCCACTGATGGGGCAGCTCTGCCCTCTGGCCGGGCACTCTCGCCTCGGGCGACTCCGCCCGCTGGGCAGCTCCACCCGCTATCAGGGTGGTTCCGCCCAGGGCGGCTATGCTGCTCCTGGTTCGGGGGCAGCTACGCCCGGTTCCGCTTCAGCGGCCCCCGCTGCGGGCCTTCCGCCCTGCCGGCGGCCCTACCCCCGACGGTTCGCCATTCCTGGTGGAGCCGCTCCGCCCGGGCCGCCCCGCCACGGGGCCAGCACCCCCGGGCCGGGCCACCTCCACCCATCCGCCGGCCCCCGGCCGGCAGCTCCACCCCGTGCACCACCAATACCCTAGGGCGCTTCGCCTGCCGGTGGTGGGGGCTACGCCCCCTTATTTTTCCTCCCCCCCAATTTTCCGCTATTTTTGGCATTTTTTTAAACAATCTAACCCCGACCCAGTTTTTTAATTTTGCTACTTAACAAAACCCATGTTTTCAACTTTCCAAAATCTATCAAATAACATGTGAAAATACGAAAATTACATTAACGGGTTTTGTTATCACTCACATGTTGTCCGCCCGTACACCCACTGTATAATCCACGCACCTCGTCCGCTCGGTGCACAATCTCTGTGTCATTGTCCGTCGGCATCGTTCCTCCTCATTCGCTTTCTCTCCTCTACTCTCCTCCTCTCAACTGCTACAGTGAAAATGACTAAGGTAATTTTTAAAATTACCTTTTTAACCCCCTTCTTCCAAAAAGGTATTTTTTACCTTTCATTTAACTTTTTCTTCCTCTAACTAATCCCTAGCTTCCTGAGGCTGCCATTTGCAAACCGTGCGTCGGATCACCTCCGTTCAAAAATCAAAATTGCTTGGTTTTTTGAGCTCTATCCAATGGTGTATTTTTCTTCCTAATGAGACGTCATCTGGGGACCCCCTTTTTCCTCCCCCAACCGCCCTCTCGAGGGGGCATACCCTCCTACCATTCCTCCATTCCTTCAGCTTGGTCATTGGGGAATCATTAACCTTTTCCATGCTAGGGGCATCACCATCTATCATTTTCTCCCTCATTTTCATTTTATTTTTCTTCGAAACACTATTATCCTAACAATATTTCGAAGAGGGACAAAATGTAGACATCTAAATTTAATTACTCTCATATCATTAAATTTACTCCCTTTTCGTCTATCATATTAAATATTAATTTATTAAATTAATATTACACCTTTTATCTCATATCTGTAAAGTATTTTATTTAGTAATTAAATGCTTTATCTTTCACCTTCTTCCTCTCTAAATTAAATAAATACACTAATTTATTTAATTTAATCATTTTTACCCTTTTGATTTAAAATCAATTTAAAATTCTTTATTTTCTCTCTCATTGTCACATCCTCTATGATCTTGCTCTAATCTAAATTAATTTAATTAATTCATGATTATGATGTGCATCCCCTTAATCAAAGATTATGTCACATCCTCCTACATTTGCCACTTGCCTCTAATCTTCTATTAATTATTCTAATCCAATATTTGCACAACCTTAACCAAGGTCATTAGCCATATTCAGCACCACCTTTTTAGTCAACCTTTGCATTTACCTCTTTTTAGCATTTACCCTCTTTCCCATGTGAATTTTTAATTCACATTTATTTATCCTAGATCCTAAGGCTTCTAGAACCTTGGACTTGTCACATCATCCACATGTGACCAAGTCCCACCTTTTTGGAGCTCACCTTTTATCCTTTAGATTCTCTTAAGAATGTGAATTTTTAATTCAAATTTATATTTTCAACCACCTCTCCTTTTCCCATGGAGATTTTTGAGGAATTCCAAAATTCCTCAAATGTCCCTTTCACTCTCACTTGGGGACAAGGAATCCCTTTTTGAGGAAATCTTCTCACTCCCCAAGGTGCTTGGAAGGTACTTGTCCTTCCTCCACTTCATTTACCTTTTGGCCACCTCATTTACACCTCATATCCCCATGTCAAGATGTGAGGGCTTGTGAGTTCTCAACTCACCATAGCCCTTCATCTTGACCTTGTTGGATGAATCTTGACTGTTGAATTCTCTAGAGAATTCAAATTCTTCTATAAACACCCCCTCCTCAAGGGCATTTTCAACACTTTTTGATTTGAGCAACCTTATGCTGCCAATTTGCATTCTCAAGCACTTGCTATCATTTAGCCATCCACTTTGATCACCTTGCACATTCAATCTTGCATCTAGCTACATCAAAAGCCATCCAAGGAGCACACAAATCCATCAAAATCAAGGGCCAACCAAGGAGTACGGCAAGGAAGGTATAATCGATTTATGTTTGTATTTCATCTCCTTTCCTTGTTTTATCACTCTTTAGGCTAATCATTGCAGTGCTCTTAGTATTTTATCATTTGCATTTTTAGTTATTTTGCACATTAGAGTAGGGTAAAATTCCAAGGTACATAGGTATATCTCACAATCTATAATAGTACTTATGAGAAAATTGTTTTGTGTGTGCTAAATGAGTGTCTGTGTAACTTAGTGTAGAATTGTGATCATAATGATAAAAACTAAAAGGGGAATATACCACAGGTGGTGTGTTCATTTGATGAGAGTCAAATAGTTTATGAAAATTATCACAAAAGAGATGAAAACAATGAAGTAAGGAAGGATATGATACTTGTATGAGGTAGAAAGATACAACAATTTTTTTTGGACAATGGAGGAATTAAATTTGTTTTTTTATGGACACCAAATGGAGAATGAACAAATTATAATTATGTGATAATGAAAGAAGAATTTAAACATAAAAAATGAACCATGGTAGATAAATGATGAGTATGCTCCCAAACTTGAACACTTCAAATCTATAATATTATACCTCATACTCTCTAATGGTAATGCCCTATGATGTTAATGTGTTAATATTCTAGGTTAACACAAATATAATATAATTTTCTGTTTTGATAGTTATAGATAATTATGACAGTTAAACTGCTCTTCTACCTATACAATTCAAAATGTGATTTCTTGATATGAAATAAAATATGCTATATTATTTCGCCCCTCTTGGACCTAATAGTGGGAAAGGAAATGTAAAGAAGAAGCTAATCTTTAATTTTAGATTTGATTTAAATATTGGTTAGGTTTTTAATCTCCATGTGTTGTTATGGTTATGTATTTATCATGGATGTCTTTTCCTACTTAATCTAGCCATGCTAATTTCCTATGACATCATGCTTTACAATGTATGATTATTTATCATTTGCATCAAATATGTAAGCGACTTAACTCTTTCTTCAATGCTATGTGCATTTGGTATATCTAGGGAATTGATTCAAGTGTTGTTGTTATGGCTAGTGAGGATACCTAATGATAGTTCCCCCCTCACACCTAGATATATTCTCCTATAAATGAATATCTTGATTTATCATTATTGATGTGCCTAGGGTTGTTCATTTCATGTCCATATATCTTGTTTAAAGTCACATAAGGTTGTTATCCCACATGTAGCTCATGATAGTTCTTCAAGTCTATATCTTTTGGATTTTTGTCAATTAATGATTTATTTAGCAAAGAGAAATCTAGTGATGACTATTTTTGATCCTTTATTTCACATGATATGGTTGAAAAATATTTGTTTCATGATGACTTAGCTTATGATGTTTCTATGCATATATTTTTAGAGCATTCATTATATAAGAATTTAGAAGGACTTATAGAGATGAAACATTACATTTTAGTCCTGTGAAAATGTGATTACTATATAAAAATCATATTTTGGAATGTTTGGATACATTTGGTTTATTAATTTGATGATTGGAAGAGGGTTAAATTTTGAAGAGTATTAGCTAGATTTTTTGATTGTTTTGAAAAAAGGCATGATGAATCCTTCCATGTCTATCATAAATAGAGATTGAAGTTATAAATGGGGTTGTCCCTTATATATAGAGATTGAAGTTTATAAACTACTCTTATATTTAAACTTTGTGAATATATCATAAAACTTGAGTTCTAATCATACATCAACAAGACTTAAAATTGTGGCCTATTTGTTTTAGGCAATCTTTTGGGACCACAGTCTTGTGGGTTGTTTCTTGGTTCTATAGGACTGCTTTTATCCTATGTTTTAGTTGCTCCTATTTGTGGTGCATGGTCTGAGTTGTTAGTTTGTCTTTGACCTAGGACTGCTATTGGTTCTGGGTGTTATGTGATGCTTGGTTTCTGCTATCCAGGTGTTGTTTGTGTGTTTGCTATGCTTCTATGGTGTCTTCGCTGTGTCAGTTTCATTGGAAAATTTTGAGAATTTGTTGTTTAGAAGTGTCCTCTTAGTTCTGTAAAATATTCTTGGTCCTTTCAAAACCTTGCTTACCTTATCAAAAACAAAACTTAAAATTGTCACTAAACTTAATTTTTCCTTATGACTCCCTAAACATGTGTCCTATTTATTAGGCCTTAATAGTAGTTTCTAATTTATGTTAGAAATTAATCCCTTTAGAATATAATGGGATGGACTTTGAATAAATAGAAGTATCACAATTAATTAAAGTGTAGATTATCCTCAATTGACTTAAATAAATAAGTAGATTCTACCATTTTAGGTTATGGAAGGGTAAGTGCACCAAGATGGTTCCCAAAAAGGGGGCTTAAGTGGCCACTTTTTTTTTTTCTGAAATTAGGAAATACTAACCTTGGACATGAAATTGAGGATAGTTACACTCAAAATTTTGAGATGGAACAAAAACAAGGATCGAAGTGCTCCGAGTCTACTTTCTAAACTATGAATTTATTTTGAAAATGGTTGAGATTAAGGGGTTCAAAAGAGGGACGTACAAAAATTGGTGCTATTTTTGTCAGAAAAACATAACATAGCAACTCTTGTACAACCTGAGCACGGTGAACTTTTTTGTAGTATTTTAAAAATCACTATTGTCAAAAGTTAGCTAACAGTATCTAGTTGATGCACGATTTTTCTAATAATTTTTTAATGAATATTTGAGTTTTTAATAATTTTCTAAGTGGGCACTTCCTGAAAAGCAAAATTTTGGCCGTGCTCCCACTAAATTTTTTTTAAGGTAATTGATTTTTTTTTAATTTTTTTTTTTAAATTGTAGAATAGATTCTAGTTTCTAAAAATGTAATTTATTTGAAATTTTCGATGAATGGTTAATTTATAATGAAAAAAAACCAAACATTGCTTTTTGGTGAAAAAGAGACATACAAACAAAAGAAATTATGGATGAAAGGCTTAACATTGTTAAAAAGTGAAAAAAATTACATCGTTGGATAGCTAAGAGAGAACCTAACATTACCCATGTGTTTGCTTTTGTCGATATTGAAGCAAATGCAATCTTGATGGTGAGCATAAACCTGATTATGTGAAAAAATTGTAGAATTTGCAAAAAC
>VDFB02122858.1:0-63785 GCA_007258455.2 Sequoia sempervirens
TTGAACAATCGACATCCAAGACTTTAGAAATCGTGCCAAGTAAATTGTTAAATGTTAAAAATGAATTAACTATTGAACAACAGACTTCCCTAACCATTGTGCTGAAGGAACATGCAACAACCTTTGCATGGGATTACCATGACATGAAGGGGATTGATCCAGAGCTATGCATGCACAAGATATACATTAATGATGGTTTTAAACTAATTAGACAAACCCAGAGGAGAATGAACCATGCATTAAGAGACAGTCAAAAATGAATTACAAAAACTACCCGATGCAGGTTTTATTTACCCTATTTCTGACAATCAATGGGTGTCACCTCTAGTTATTGTCCAAAAGAAAGGAGGGAAATTTAGAGTGTGTGTAGATTATAGAGAATTAAAACTAGCCACTAGAAAAGACCACTTTCTACTACCTTTCATTGATCAAGTGCTTGACTTCTTAGCAGGTAAAAAGTACTTCTCCCAACCAAATTAGAATAGCTCTAGAGGACTAGTATAAAACCACCTTTACATGCCCTTAGGGAACATATGCTTATTTTGTTCTCCCCTTTGGGCTATGTAATACTCCAACCACTTTCCAAAGGGTGGTGCTAAGTATTTTATCAAATTATGAAAATGACTCCATGGAAACCTACATGGATGATTTCACAACCTATAACCTAGAGAAGGTCTTAAAGAGGTGATAAGAACACAATCTATCCCTAATTCATGAGAAATATTTCATGATGATGACATAAGGGATTGTGCTAGGAAATTTTATATTAAGTGAAGGGATTCAAGTGGATCCAAATAAGATTGAGATGATTTCCACATTCCCCATGCCGCAAAAACAAAGAGATGTCAGGAGTTTTCTAGTACATGTTGGCTATAGAAGATTTATTCAGGACTTTAGCAAAATTGCAGCCCTTCTATTCATTTTACTCACAAAGGATTTAGAATTTGAATGGACTACAGAAAGCCATTGTTACACTCTGAGCAATATTACCTACTTACTATTACCTTGTTTGGTTAAATTGCTTGAATAAATGAATGTGTTTTATGGATCTTTACATGAATGTGTTTTATGAATCTTTATATGAATATGTTTAATGAATCTTGAATGGAAATATGATGAATGAATGATTGATGCAATTTGATATTTTATAATGATTCTAACTATGAAATATATGATGCATATGATTATGTTGTGATCGGCTAACTATTGGTATGATGTGCTAAGTTGAGTGAAGGAACGAGTTTGAACCTCTAGAAGAGATGGGAAGTATCACTCAAAAGAAGAACTTGGTCTGGTAACCCTTAACAAGCCTAACTAAGCATTCACACACTCATGCCTAGTTGGTCTTAGTGATTCAAGTTAGTTTTGGGAAAAGGTAAGTAATCTTTGGTTTAGATGTGAATGTTGTGATTGAGGAATGTGATTAAGTCTTGATGTTGTGTGAAAGTATTTCCTTGAGTGCTTATTGTGGTATCAATGAGATACATGCATAAAATGTATATATGTATATGTGTACATGTCTGCAGTAGACTCATACATGTGACTGAATGTGTACATGAGTATGCGTTGGTAGATGTACCTACACATGCTCATGGAAAAATTACCCATATGTATGGGAATACCAATTGGACTAAAGATGGCATGTATATATATGTATATATATTTCATGTATATGTCAATCGATGGTTATGAGTATGAGTGTTTTTATAAGGATATTGAAAATGGTATTATGTATATATATTCTAAAGGATGAATATAAATATATATATACATATATTGGAAACATATGTGATAATTGCTAAGCGTAGTAAATAGCACTGCTAAAGTGAAGCATATATATGATAAAGCACACATGTCACATTTAACACATCCTTTGGTTATATCTCTGCCAGTGCGTAAAGTGATTTAAAGACTAAGTCAACCAAAGCAAAAACATGTATGAGTATGTTGTTGTGTAATCATTTAAAAGAGAAGTTAAAATAGTTTGTAAGCCATTTGAAGAAGTTAGACCGACACTAGAATATGTGGTGCCAAATTGAGAAGGTGGCGCCAATTTGTAGAGTATGAATTGCTTAAGTTTTCTAAATTCGCATGAGTCTGGTATTAGCTTGTGAGACTCAGTCAAGTGGAAACTTGACATCAATATGTGAAGGAATTCCAATTAATATGTGAAGGAATTCCAATTAGAAAACTTGTTTATGAGCTTGTTGTTTATTTGACTCAGTAAATGATTCTTGTTGTCTCTTATAGTAAGGTGACTCAACCATTAAAATGGAGAGGACTGTTATGTGTTGCAAACTTGCGAGTTAGACTGATGAGTTGTTGCATGAGGATAGAAAAGTGGCAAAAATATTAACTTGTTTGTAGCCTTCGGTTGCTCACAATTTAGTATAAATAGGTGTGCATTCTACCAATTACTACGCTTATTATTCTAATTATCTTGATGTTATTTTGTTGTGATTTTTGAGTTAGTAAGTTGAGAGCTTGTGAGTTGAGAGTTGTTTTGCTATTTCGTATTGGTGATTATTGTGAGAGTTAGTGAGAAGTTAGAAGAGGGTAAACAAGTGGATCTTGAAGGAGGTATCAAGCAAGCTTGAGGATTCAAACTAGGAAGGAGTTTAATCAATTGGTGCATTATACAGGCATGCTAGTTTCTATACCTTTGTTGTTATTTTGGAAAGGTTAATTAGTTTTGTTACTATGTTGGAAAATATTTATTTTGAATATGTTGTGATATTTTTTTATGATTGCATGTTTCTTGGTTGTGCATTATGTTGTAGGACCTATCATAATGGTTATATTTGTATGTACCCTATGTATGGGAAGTTTGTATGAATACAACGTATTTATACTATACATAGTTGTTATCGATATATGTAGGATGTCTAAACTAAATGTGTGTAGTAAAGAGTAAGAAGTTGCTAGAATCACTTTGGTAATAAAGTCACTTTGTTTATGAGATCTTATGTGGGTTATTCTTGGGATTTTTCTGATCCATGGGAAAGGGGGTAACCTAGGTATAGAGTATGAATGGTCATTAATCCAAATCAAGCTAGGAAGGTGTGTAAATAAGAGACATCCACTCTAAGTTCTAGGAGATGAATACTTTGGCCAAAGTAGTGTAAAGAGGCTACTGTTTACATTGTTAGTTTCACAGTTTCACTGTGATATGAGATTATGTACTAGGCATGGGATGTTCATACATGTAGGGAGGAGCCACTATATTTCAGTTCTAGAAATGTATAGGACACAACACCGAGCTCATAAAAGGCTATTGTTATGAGGTTACCAAACCAATATCTTCATTGAAGGGTAGGGCCATCTTACCAGTTAGGTAGATGTGTGGGGGACTACAGTAAGTCTATGGTTGGTAGAAAAGTGCTTGAGTGATGCTTCTCCTCTTCAGTTGGTAGCCAAGATTTGTGGGAGACTTCCTAGACCATTTGTACTTTATATAATCTGTAAGCTTGTTTAAGCTATGCATGTAAATTGTATCCATCTTTATGGGAATTATAAATATGAAATGTCATATGGAAATTATGTATCATCATTATTTGAATTAATGAAAGGAGTTAAATTTTGTATGCAATGGGAAAATTTGAAATATGTTTCAAATGTGCATTTATTATTCAAAGGAAAATAAATTTTTTATTTCTCTTAAAGGTTAGATGCATAAACTATTCACTTGTGGGTAAAACATAGAAAATTTTATCGTGTAGAACAATGGGCATGTTACATGTCGTATCATAGCTACCAAGTTCAGCTCTAGAACCTATGTGCTTGCTATGTTTCCAAACCAACATTATGTGAGTCTAATGTTTTTAAATTATTATGCCATGAAGGTGCATCTCAAGATGAGTACAAGAAAGTTAGTGATTGGAAATGAGCACTACCTATGGGCCAAGAAGGAAAAATAAGCCCTTGTTCGAACCTTTGAGGGAAGGAATCATGACAACACCATTTGGCTAAGTGATACTTAGACTTTCAGTCAATGCCCTTTCGCGAATCAGTCTTGAGAAAAGAAGGATGAGAGAGGCTTCTAACTTCAACCATCTACCTTTTGTTTCCCCGACTAAGTCGAACTCTTTATCACTTTCTAGGGATATGCCCTCAAAATGTAGTGTTAGTCCAAAAATGATATTTAGGGACCCTCGTGTTATACCTATGGCTGAAATTATTGTAATAGCCTCAAATGGAAAATTATAGGAATACGTTCCCCAAAATTATGTATTAGAGGATAGGTATGAGGGATATTGTCCTTTTGATGAAGGAAATGAGAAAAAAATTGAGGGGTATACCCCACGTAGCTATGTATAGAAATGAAAATCCAAGGGATATTCTCCCTTAGACTATCTAAATAGTCATATGTAAACTCAAGGATATTGAAATCCTTATTAAATCTTCAATAAAAACATGTTTTAAAAAAAAACTTGTGTATAAGTTCTTTATGAGAATCTTTATATGAATGATTTCATTTAAATACTTGTAGAAGGTTAAGAAAAATTTCTTAGATCTAATTAAATGAAACCTCCAGGTATAACTGTTCTTGGGAAAAATGGTTAGGACATGAACTAACATTGGGGAAAGTCAAGAAGTAGGACAAGGTACTAAGAATGCTGAAGCTAAGTTGGACCACATCCTGTCTATAATAGAGGGAACAAGGACAAGTATAGGAAACCTCTAACATGAAGTAAGGGGTAAAGAAAGAGTGGAACAAGAAGTTTCAAATAATGATGAGGGAGTTCCTAACAATGACGAGAAAGGGGATAATTCTCGTGATCACACCCATTCCAGTAAATGAGAGGATGAGGAGTTACAGTCAAAGTTAGATTGAACTAAGAGGAAGTGACTAGCCAATGAGCTATCCCATGATATAAAAAAGATCACACCCCCAAAGTTTGAGGGTAGTGCTACTGGGGATGTGGATGAAGCATGGCTTAGGAATATGAAAAAGTACTTTGAGATTAGAAATTACTTTGAAGTCACTAAAGTTGTATGGGGGGAGCTTTCCACTTGGTAGGTGAAGCATCCAATGAGTGGATGAATAAGAAAATGGAGTCAGGATTCAATTCCTTAAGGCTGGCATGGAGAGAATTTGTAGAGATCTTTCGGAAATGGTGGTTACCACAACTCTTCTATGATCAAAAGCTCATTAATTTCTAGAATCTAAAACAAGGAGATTCAGTGAGTGAATATTGGGAAAAGTTCACCCGCCTCCTAAGGTACGTACCCATGTACCAAAAGGATGAGTGATTCTGAATAAGGAAGTTTATTATGGGTCTTAATAGCCAAATAGGTGGTGAAGTAGGCGTACATGGTCCTGTAGCCATGGAATTGGTGTATGAAAAAGCTATTAAGCATGAACAAAATCTTAAGTCAATTTCAATCTATTGAGAAATGAATAGAAAGAAGTTTAACTTGGTGCAAGCTAATCAAGCTCTAAGGAGGCCTAATGAAGGGAAAAAAATTCAGAAGCAAGGGGACAAGGGAAGAGGGGATTGGATTGAGAGGATGCTATACATGTGGGGGATATCACTTTGCTAATCAGTGTCCTAACATGCCGACAAAATATCAACCACATGGGAATCCTCTTCCTCCACAATAAGTTGCATTCCAGCAAAGGATCCACATTGTAGTAGAAAACCAACGAGATGAGTACCAAATTACTCTAGCAAAAGTCTCAAGTACTTTATTTGGCATTCCTATCTCAATTTTAATAGATACTAGTGCCATAGAAAATTTCATTTATCCTAAAATAGCAAGTAAAATGTCTAGAAATGTTGGTTTTATGAAAAAATCCTGGGTTGTTGAGTATACAGACTAAACAAGAGCTATGGTGAGTCAATGTCTATTTGAAGCAAGGTTAGAACTTCCAAGTTTCTCTACGGAGGTGAATTCGTACATAACCCCCTTAGGTTCTATTCCTTTTTAAGGAACACCTAGAGACGTGAAAATGCGATAGATTTCAACTATGCAAATGCATAGGGAAAAAAAGAAAGGTTGTCAACTCTTCGCAGTAAAGATGGATAAACTTGAGGAATACATGGAAGTCATCCTTCAGGATGATGTCATGTATTATGAACCTCAAGATTCTAAAGAAGGAGAAGTGGTGGAAACAAAGAAAACAAATATGGATAAATATCCTATCCTACAAAAAATTGTGGATGTATTGCTAGATGAACTACCTGGATTGCCTCCTAAGAGAGTGTTTGATTTCTCCATTGACATAGTCCCTAGGTCAAAACCTATATCGAAAGTACTTTATAGGATGACCACCATACAATTGATGGAGTTAAAGGAACAATTAGAAGAATTATTGTCCAAAGGATTAATAAGACCCAGTATTTCACCCTAGGGAGCTCTAGTGATCTTTGTAAAGAAGAAAGATGGTATGATATGCTTGTGTATTGATTATCGATTGCTTAAAAAATCAATGGTAAAGAAGAAGTATCCATTGCCATGTATCGATGATCTCTTTGATCATATGTAGGAAGCGACCGTGTTTTCAAAGATTGATCTACATTTTGGATATTGTCAACTAAGAATCAAGGACGAAGATATTTTCAAGATAGCTTTCATAACTAGATACAAACATTACAAGTTTACAGTCCTACCTTTTGGACTCACAAATGCACCAACAACATTCATGAACCTAATGAATAATGAATTTATAGATTGCTTGGATAGGTTTGTGTTGGTTATCTTGGATGACATCTTAATCTACTCCAAGAATGAAGAAGAACATCACAAGCATCTAGAGATTGTGCTTCAATGATTGAGAGAACATAAGTTGTATGGGAAACTCTCAAAGTGTACCTTCTTCCAAAAAGAGGTACAATATCTAGGTCATGTAATTTTGGTTGATGGGATTATAGTTGATCCTACAAAGATAAAAGTAGTGTTTGAGTGGTCGATTCCCAAGAATGTGCCAGAAGTTAGAAGTTTGAGTGGATAGAGAAATGTCAAGTGGAATTTGATCTACTCAAAGAGAAGTTGACCACGACTCTGATACTAAAGGTACCATATCCAGATGGTAACTTTATTGTTATCACTAATGCTTCAAGAGTAGGATTGGGTGAGTGTTAATGTAGGAGGGGTGAGTCATAGCTTATGATTTAAGGAATCTAAATCCCTATGAACAAAATAATTCTTCGCATGATTTAGAATTAGCAATGGTTGTTCATGCACTATAAATGTGGAGACACTATCTATTGGGAAAACCCTTTGAACTCAAGACCGATCACTATGGTCTCAAGTATTTGTTTACCCAACCTAATCTTAATGCAAGGCAATGAAGGTGGTTGGAACTGATATTTGACTATGATTTCAACATCAACTATATCAAGGGGAAGGAGAATCGATTGGTCGATGCTCTAAGTCGTAGGAGGCATATCTCCTTGATGGTATCGATCCAAACTAGTTTTAAGAGACGAGTGTTGCAAGAATCCAAGGGTGATGAGTTATATGAACAAGTCAAGATAACACTCTCGAATAATCCACAAGATCAAAGGTATGAAGGATAGCACCTTGAATCTAATGGATTATTAAGGTTTAAAGGAAGAATTGATGCCAAGCAGGTACCCAAAAATTTCTCGATAGGAGAAAAGGTTTTGTTAAGGGTCAAGCTTCGTAAGAGTTTTATCAAGTTTGGAAAGTCATCCAAACTAGCTTTGCACTATGTAGGTCCTTTTGAGGTTCTTGAAGAGATCAACCATGTAGTATATAGGATTGCTTTGCCATTAGCTCTTACCAGAATGCATGATGTTTTTCATGTCTCGTATCTTAAGAAGTATATACTAGGTGATAACCATGTTATTGATTGGAATACTTTACAGGTACAAGACCCAAGAGTGGTAATAATTGAGCCTCTCAAGGTGCTCAAAACATGTAATCTCCACTTACATAATAGAGAGGTTCTACAATGCAAGGTCCAATGGGATCAGTATGTAGAAGATTCTCCCACTTGGGAGGACTATGCTTAGATGAAGCAGAAGTTTCCATGTCTTGCAAGATCTTGAAAATTCTTGAAAACAATGATGTTTTGTTATGTGATTCTTTAAGGATGATTTGTGTGTTATGTTTTATGTTATGTCCATGTTGATACTTAATAAATCACCGGTGATGATGATTCGCAAGGGGGGAATATGTTACACCCCGAGCAATATTACCTAATTAATATTACCTTGTTTGGTTAAATTGCTTGAATAAATGAATGTGTTTTATGGATCTTTACATGAATGTGTTTTATGAATATTTATATGAATATGTTTAATGAATCTTGAATGGAAGTATGATGAATGAATGATTGATGCAATTTGATATTTTATAATGATTCTAACTATGAAATGTATGATGTATATGATTATGTTGTGATTGGCTAACTACTATTATGATGTGCTAAGTTGCGTATAGGAACATGTTCAAACCTCTAGAAGAGAGGGGAAGTATCACTCAGGAGAAGAACTTGGTTTGGTAACCCTTAACGAGCCTATCTGAGCATTCACACACTCACACCCTAGTTGGTCTTAGTGAGTCAAGTCAATTTTGGGAAAAGGTAAGTAATATTTGGTTTAGATGTGAATGTTGTGATTGAGGAATGTGATTAAGTCTTGATGTCATGTGAAAGTCTTTCCTTGAGTGCTTATTGTGGTATCAATAAGAAATATGCATAAAATGTATATATATGTATATGTGTACATGCCTATAGTAGACTCATACATGTGAGTCAATACGTATGTGAGTATACATAGGTAGACGTACCTATGCATGCTCATTGACAAATTACCCATATGCATGGGAATATCGATTGGACTAAAGGTGACATGTATATATATGTTCCATGTATATGTCGATCGATGGTTACGAGTATGAGTGTTTTTATAAGGATATTGGAAATGGTATTATGTATATGTATATGTATATATTTAATCTTATATATACATAATAATATTATTTATATATCTATACATATGATTATTGTTTAGAAACTAAATGTATTTGATAAACTTTATGAGATAAATAAATATTAATATATATATATTGATATAAATATATGTATATATATCTATATATATATTCTAAAGGATATATATAAATATACATATACATATATATAAATATACATATGCAGTAATAATAATATGTATATGTAATAATATGATCATCACGTAATACTGTATGTATGTACGTAATATGCATATGCGTAATATGTAATGTGTGTGTAATATATATGTAATATATGTTCACTGCACGTGTTATTAATATGCGCATGGCACGCAGACGCGCGCATGTAATAATAATAATATGTTCCGCACGCACGTGGCCGTATGTGTAATGCGCACGTATGTCTGCGTGGTAATAATGTAATAATGCGTACGCACGCGCGTAATGTTGGTGTCCTGCAGCGTAATACGCATGCGGCGTACGTACATGCGTACATGCGTAATGCGTATGCGTATGCGTAATGCGTATGCGTATATATACGTAATATATATATATATATTGTGGAAACATATGTGATAATTGCTAAGTGCAGTAAATAGCGCTGCTAAAGTGAAGTGCATATGTCATGTTTGGCGTAGCCTTTGGTTATATCTCTGTCAATGCATAAAGTGATTTAAAGTCTAAGAGCATGTATGAGTATGTTGTTATGTAAGCATTTAAAGGAGAAGTTAAAACAGTTTGTAAGCCATTTGAAGAAGTCAAACCAGTGCTAGAATATGTGGTGCCAACTTGAGAAGGTGGCACCAATTTGTAGAGTATGAATTGTTTAAGAAGTTTGCTAAATTCACATGTTTGATATTAGCTTGTGAGACTCAGTCAAGTGGAAACTTGACATCAATATGTGAAGGAATTCCAATTAGGAAACTTGTTTATGAGCTTGTTGTTCATTTGACTAAGTAAATGAGTCTTGTCATCCCATATAATAAGTCTACTCAGCCATTAAAATGGAGATGACTGTTATGTGTTGCAAACCTGTGAGTTAGATTGATGAGTTGTTGCATGAGGATAGAAAGGTGGCAAAAATATTAACTTGTTTGTAGCCTTCGGTTGCTCACAATTTAGTATAAATAGAGGTGTTCATTCTACCAATTGCTACACTTATCATTCTAATTATCTTGATGTCATTTTGTTGTGATTTCTAAGTTAGTAAGTTGAAAGCTTGAGATGAGAGTTGTTTTACTATTTCGTATTAGTGATTATTGTGAGAGTTAGTGAGAAGTTAGAAGAGGGTAAACAAGTGGATCTTGAAGGAGGTATCAAACAAGCTTGAGGATTCGAACTATGAAGGAGTTTAATCAATTGGAGCATTCTATATGCATGCTAGTTTCTATACCTTTGTTGTTATTTTGGAAAGGTTAATTAGTTTTGTTACTATGTTGGAAAATAATGCTTTTGAATATGTTGTGATATTTGTTTATGATTTCATGTTTCTTGGTTGTGCATTATGTTGTAGAACCTATTGTAATGGTTATATTTGTATGTACCCTATATATGGGAATTTTGTATGAATGCAACATATTTATACTATACATAATTGCCATTGTTATATGTAGGATGTCTAAACTAATCGTATGTAGCAAAGAGTAAGAAGCTACTAGAATCACTTTGGTAATAAAGTCACTTTGTTTATGAGATCTTATGTGGGTTATTCCTGGGATTTGTCTGATCCATGGGAAAGGGGGTAACCTAGGTATAGAGTATGAATGGTCATTAATCCAAATCAAGCTAGGAAGGTGTGTAAATAAGAGACGTCCACTCTAAGTTCTGGGTGATGAATACTTTGGTCAAAGTAGTGTAAAGAGGCTATTGTTTACATTGTCAATTTCATTGTGATATTAGATTACGTACTAGGCATGGGATGTTCATACATGTAGGGGAGCCACTGTATGTGAGTTCTAGAAACATATAGGACAAAACATTAAGCTTAGAAAAGGATATTGTTATGAGGTTACCAAACCAATCTCTTCTTGAAGGGTAGGGCCATCTTACTAGTTAGGTAGATGTGCGAGGGACTGCAATAAGTCTATGGTTGGTGAAAAAGTGCTTGAGTAATGCTTCTACTCTTCGGTTGGTAGGGAAGATTTGAGGGGGACTTTCTGGACCATTTGTACTTTATATAATCTGTAAGCTTGTTTAAGCTATGTATGTAAATTGTATCCATCTTTATGGGAATTTTAAATATGAAATGTCATATGGAAATTATGTATCATCATTATTTGAATTAATGAAAGGAATTCTTTTGTATGCAATGGAAAAGTTTGAAATATGTATCAAACGTGCATTTATTATTCAAAGGAAAAGAAAAATTTTATTGCTCTTAAAGGTTAGATGCATAAACTATTCACTTGTGGGTAAAACATAGAAAATTTTACTGTGTAGAACAATGGGCATGTTACAACCATTTAGAGTCATTTTTCCTAAGATGAGATCTGAAGAATGATAATCATTTACCATTTTGATTTGCCTGAGGTGCTCATAAGGTGTACCAACATTATATATCAATATGATAAATTTAGTGAGATGATCATAATATTACAAGTGCCTTGATGGTAAAATATTACCCAAGGTCACCAAAGTTATATGTCAAAATTTATAGTTATATGACATGATTGCAATGTGACAATTGCTTGGATGGATGAAAAATTGGCCATAATATTGTTTATAAATAATACCTTATGGGTATATTTTTTATATAGAACCATTAAACCCTCTTAACTTGGGAGAAATTGGCCCCAAAAGTTTTAGATTAGTAAACCATATAAGAGATGAAACTTAACATGCAATTGCATCAAATATTACTTTATAAAGGCAATGACCCATTATCTTTTAGGTTAACATTACTCAACCTAGCTGAATCAAATCTAATTTGGGTAGACTAGTGGATTGCTACTCAGATAAATAGTCTTTGTCCAATGTGCCCATATATATTTTTAGCTAGGTTTAAAAGGAAATTTGTAAGTAGTGAATGAAACTAATATTTTATAGGCCTAACTCTAGAGAGTTCCATCATCTTGTAGCCACACTATTTCATCTTTGAGGTATGAAGAGAGTAACTTCTTGACAGTAATTGGTAACTAATGCACTACATATTGCAAACAATTGATGGCTATGGGATCTTTTATATACCAAAAGGTACATAAAAGTTCAAATCTATCCTAAATTTTTATTGAGGCTTGGGTATTAGAGTCTAAATATCCCTCACTTCACTAGACCCTGTTGGGTGAAAATTATGTAATCAACTTTTCGATAGATTACACAACTTGGACTTCAGCCACAACTATGTGAGATGTAAATCTCTCCTCTCGGAAGGGGGAGGCACCCTTCTTACTGCTGACATAAGTGATAGTAAAACAAACAAGTAATTAAAAAATGTACACAATACTTACGAAGTGGGGGGGTGCGTTACATTCATCCTTCTCTCTTTTTTCAGAGAATATGTTTACAATGCTTCACTGTTGGAAGTTCTCAATTCTTAATAACTTTAAACAATCAACTAGCAGTAATGCCAATACCTCTATCTTGTCAAAGCAAAGCGTAGAGGTACCAGAAGTGATTAACGGTAAACTAGTAAAATAAAAGGGAAAGCTCATGAAGGCACAAAGTTGTTCCGTAGCTTTTTCAATGGTGGATCTGTGAAAAGTGTGTCGTTTGTCACGTTAGAAGCACAAAGTCTTCTTAGACGCAGCAATTCCTCGAACAGTATGAACAATTACAAGCCCAAAGTCTTGTAGATCATCCAACCAAGGTATTCAAAAACCATGAACAATTACAAGCACAAAGTCTTGTAGATCATTCAACCAAAGTTAAACAAAACACAAATGCAAATCTAAATAAAGGATGTAACACAAAGTTTACATGAATTACTTAGAGTCCTTCAGATTTCATAAGCTAATCACCACCAAATGAGATCAATTCACAAGATTATCGAATCCAACACAAATTTTGGTTTGCAATCCTCTTCTTTATTGATCAGATTTCATTCACAAAGTATGAATACAAAGTTTCACAATTCTACTTCAAAAAGGGTAGCACTTCGTTGCAAAATACTAAAGGATAAATTTACAATAGAAATCCCTCACATTATGTAGAAAGAGGGATGAGAAAAATTAGGGATCTAATTGAGGAAATCAAGGAAAGTTAGGTGAGCAATTTAAGGAGATTTCACCTAACTTTGACCAAAGTCAAAGTGTAATTTGTTTTCAAAAGATTACATCTTCGAACTTGGTGCAATTACAATTTACAAAAAGACATTTAAGATGTCAGGAAATATTTACAAGATGCATAAAGGAATGCACCGGAAATTTCTAACACTGGAGATCAGGAACCTTCTTCATGTTTCCTTGCTTTGGGCGCGGAAGTCTTCGTATTTCTTCCTGGTCTCCTACACGAACTTCTCATCCGGACCAATGGTGTGAATTCTCGTGATCGATCTCATGGCAGATGAGTGAACCTTCTTGCACCTGTCAAGATGCGTTTTCAGGTTATCCAATGTGAGCCTTGTATCACAAATGACGTTCAGTGAGGCTTCTGAAAAGTCTGAACTGTCAATCAACTTCATGATGGCTTCTTTGAAGATTTGAGATATTTTTGTGGCCGACAGGAACTTACGATTTTCTTCAAGAAGTTGACCTGGTAACTCCTTGATACCTTTTTCAAGAATAACACGATGTCCTTCGACATCTTCCTGCACTTGGTGGAGATCTTTCGTAAGAGATTGAATTACTTGAATTCAATGTTTCAAGGATTCTCTTACCTCAACAAACTTTTCTTTGTTAGGAATTACCCCGACTTCCACCAATTTACTGAGCTTTACCTGCTTCATCTCTGACCACGATAGCAGGGATTTTTCAATATGTCTGCGCTCCTAGGAAAGTACACTTTTTTCTTTATCAAGCTCTGTGGTGAGCTTGGCCAACAAGGTAGTTTTCTCATCCGCAACAATTATCATCTGAGATCCGTGTTCTATGATCTTCTCAACAAAATCATACAACACTCTGCCTTTGGAGGCAAACTTCTCAACTTTCTTGATAGTTGGGTCTTCAATACTTACCACTCTCAGCGGTTGTGCATTAGTTGGAGATCCTACAAGTCTCTTTACAACAATGGCATAATGCTCTGCCCTCTGTTTGTACATATTGCGAGCTTGCTCCATTTTATCCAGTCTTCCAGCCAAGATATCCAATGTCACTTGCGCATCAGCCTTTGCACTTTCATTGGTAACCTTGCCAAGCTGGACTTTTGTCACTGTGTAGTCTTCCATATTGACATCACCTTCTTTGTGCGGTGGTATGCCAATCTCTGCATACTTGTTGCCAGTCTTGTCAACGTTTAGCCTTGAGTAGACTTTTTCCTTTTTCTTCCCTTTAACCTTTGGAGGGACTATCTCTTCGAGGTCGAGCTCCTCTGGAGAGATCATTTGCTTCTTCCACTTCGACACTTGAGAATTTAGCCAAGGAGGAAGAAAGGAGGTGTGAACTTCTGGATTCATTGTCAACTCAGTTGTCATCGTCACTTCTGAATTTTATTGTCACATTTGAAGTTACCATGGGTATTGTAACAATAGGAGAAGTGTCTATCATCATCGCTCCTGTAGATTACACATTGAGTTGATCATGCATTGAATCATTTATGAAATGATTGAATTCATTTTCAGAAGTGATATCATACGTTGGTGAAGACAGGCTAGGAATGGATGATGGAGGACTTGACCGTATATCAACCGTATGAATGTTTGTCACTGAGGGAGTATCAATTGAGGTTGATGCTGCAGGAATAGTGGATATTTCAATTGCAGGAATGCATGTGGTAGGAATGGGTGATGAGGGAACAAGAGGTGGAGGAGTTCTTGAACTTGGAGGGGTATGAGGAACACTGAAAATCACAGGCGATGACGTTCTAGGAATTTCCTAAACTACATTCTCAGGAGGAGAAGCAGTTCTTTCTTGATCATGCCTGGGTTCCTGTTGATCACCCTCTTGTCTCTCTGATTCTGGTTCACCTTCAGAATCACCTTCAAATTCTTCTTTAGAATCTTCTTCAGACTCTTGCTCGCTTTCAGAAACCTCTTCAGCATCGGAGTTTGCTTCTGCCGAGTCTTCATCTTTAGCGGATTGATCACTTGAAGTTCCTTCATCAGAATCTATCTCCTCTGGAATAGACTTTTTACCTTTAGAGCGAGATGGATCGGATTCCGTGGTTTCTGTTTCTGAGACGGACTTGGTATCTTTCTTGCCAACAGTAAACTTGATCCTGGGACCTCTTCGTGAAGAAGTGGGAACAGCCACTGATTTATTTTTCATGCAGAGTTCTTGCTGTTGGCAAGCTTCTGCTTCAGATTCTTCTCCTTCTGAATCTGTTCTGAAACTTTTCATTTCATAACCATGCTTATGTAACCATTCTGCAGTGTTGGCTAGGATTGGCTTCAATCTCTCTCTCATGCTAGTAATTTCTTTTCTAGACCATTGAATTGCAGGCAACGACCTTTTAGAAAATTCTTGGTCATCATAGACAACATTCATGATATCACCAGGATCTGTAAAATCCTCTGGTAGGTCAGCAATATCAAGGTCTCTGATCTGCTGAACAGTCAACCTGCAATAATCCATTTTGTGAATGGCTTCTTCATCTCTACAATCGGGCCAGATGTCTTCAAAATGGTACTTATGATGATGACCCTTTTGTAATTTCTTTCTGACATCTCGGTAATCAAAATCAAACCTATATCTGTAGGTCTTGATTGTCATGATCTGCATTTCAGCATAAACGGACTTGGCTTTTTGTACAGTTGGGATAGTATATCTGCTAATTGTCAGTGGGAACTTGAATCCACACTTTTGGTTACTTCTTCATTCTTTTTGTACTGAAATCAGCTATCTGCATGTCTCCATGAGAACCCACTTATTCGAAGGATAACGTGGCAGCATGTAAGGACAACCAGTGTACCACCCTACTCTCAAATAAGTAAACGTTGGGAATTGAAGAAATAGGCATCCAACTTTACTTACCACCTTATAAGCCTCATCAGATACCCTCCTCCTTTCGAGAGCTGGATCAAAATTGAAAAGAAAAGGTTCGAAGAAAGCATCTGTAACCTGCCTGAAGTGATGGAAGCTTTCCTTCAATTCCAGTTGATAGAAAAATTTGTACACAGGTACCAACATCCGATTTCCTTTTGTGGATAGACTTGGGAATTGTCTCATTACGGCTGCTACATACACCAGGTAAGAAGTCATAAAGAATTTCAATGTGGAAGGCGCATTAATTAGTTGCTCATGTATTTCATCACTGATCTGTTTTCCCTAGTCAATGTGCACCTTTTGTCTTCTTATAATCCTGATGTATTCATACATCCAATCATGAAAAGTGGACGATTCTTGAAAGTGTAAAGAACCGGAACCAATTTTTTTCGATTTTTGCCAAATTACACAACAATGCAGAAGGCACCCGTTAGGGTTAGATAAATCAAACCAGCAGTTACAATATAACTCTTTGCCAAGAATGCGCACTCAATCTCAACAAGAGAGAGGCTGTCATATGGCAAGAGGATCGTCAGTACAATAAATCAGAACTGCAACTGAAAGTAACTCAACACCAAGTATGTGCTACCCAAACCAGAATGGAATGAGGTGACCATATGGTGGAGATTTAAAGAAATACAAATGCAACTTTGAAATAAACTCAACACCCAGAATGTGCTTTCAAACCCGGAGTGGGAATGGAGCTACCATAGGGTGGAGATGTATGATATTACAATGCAAATCAAAGTAAATAGGCGGCAAGCCAGCCTCTTCCACTTATTCAGTGGGCAATTACAAACATGATAAGCAAAACTGAGAGAATTGCTGACAGTACTACTGTTCAGCTTACAATGAGAAGTAGAATGCCTGCAAGATCAAGGATTTAAGCTCTACAAGTTGCTGCAATAGTAAAGATGTCATCCACTAGGTCAATAATGAATTCCTAACACCCGTCCTTCGCTAATATGCAATTTTCTCAAGTCTGATCTGACAGACCAGCAACATGAATTACAGAACCAGCAATACATAAACTCAATGAAAAGCTCACAACTCACTCATTTCTCACTCAAATTACATGAAAACTGATGCAAAATACTCTTAAAATGATGGCGCCTAGTTTAGTTATGAGAAAGGACAGCTAAAAGTGGCTATTAATTAATGGCACGGATCCCAAAGCACTCCAGAAAGGGCGCCCTACAAGGAATGACGAATTTGCTTTATAAAATCATAAACTTCGTATTAAAATCTGCAAATATTCATGAAGGATCTCTTCCAACAGAGAAAACCAATGAGACAATACCCAGAACAACTCTTTTTGTATTTTTTGATTTATGAGTGAAAATATAGATTCAGCCCTGTTATCGGCAACTCCAGAAAATGACATAAAATGCAATAAACTGAACTACACAAGTAAACCCAAACTACAAATGCAAACCTCACTACAAAATGTCACTCAAACAAGCAAACCTCTCCACTAGGTGCTATCTCTCAAGCACAAAGTCGAGCCAAGGCTAGGAGGCATTCATTCCTCGAAGCAATCCAACAACCATTTCGGTAGCATAACAATACTCAAAATATCAGATGCCCAAATGAAGACCCAAGCTCTCCTTTTATAACTTTGTGAAAACTCTCCAGAAGCTTCTAGAAACCCTAATTTTCAAATTTGAAGTAACTCCTTTTCCCTCCAAAGATGGCGTCTCTTTTCTCAAGGCAATTTAACTTTTAATTTGAATTAATCTTCTCCTCAAGATGGGCGTCCCTTTTCAAACATTGATTTTTGGACCTTAGAATATAATAAAATAACTCCATGAGGCGCCACCCCTCAAAATCCCCCTTTTATGAACAACTTAAAGTTGCTTCACTAGGCCAAGGGGTCTCAATAATAAAATATAACATTAAAGTATAACATTTTAAAATCAACTGGATATCTCACCAAAAATGCTTCCCAAGGTCAAGATTGATCAAACCAACTGAACATACTGAAGATGAGAGCCAACCAAGCCGAAGTCAACAGGACCACTGCCAGAAATAGAATTTACTAAAAATAGTAAATTCTCGAAAGTGCTCAGAATGCCGAACCGAAACCACCAACGCGAAGCTCTCAGAAAACCCAGAAGGAATCCGCAATCCAAGTTCAACATTTCCAAGTGCAAGCTCCGCAAAAAGACGAAAACGTCCTCCAAGAAGTTTGGAAACCCTAATTTCGAGCTTCTGCTTAGCCTACGAGCTTCCAGAAATAGGCTAAACCCAAATGAAGAGTGTAGGGCTAAATTGGGGACATTACAGAAAGCCTTTTACTCTGCTTAAAAATGTGATCATATCTTTAACGTCATCCTTGAAATCACTTCGCAGGAGTCCCTTTGGCCATCTTGAAACAGATTGTCTAGGCTTCTTCAACCATTGGGTATTTATTAGGTTTTTAGCCTTGTTGGGATCAGCGTCAAAGACTTCTTGTGCTTTTTGTATAGAGATATCAATGTCTTTTTCCATTTGAGGAACCTTAAACACAATGTCAAAGAAATCATGTCCGAGTCTTAGAATCTCGTGCCCAGAAGAATCGATCACACTTCTGCTTTCTTTGATGTAGTGAGATGCCACTTGAAGGACAAACTCCGTATTGTGTGCAGTTGTAGGGAACATAGCTACCAAATGCAGGTTATTGTGTACAATTGCTCTCATTGGGTCAGGAAGAGGCTTCATCTCTGTTTGCTTCACAAAATCAACGAAGTCTTGATGGCCAACCTCTGTGTCTTTTATTTCTTCCACCTTGGAGACCACTACAGTCGGCGGATAGACACCTTGATATTTATACTTCATTTTGCCTTTCGCTTTTGAAGAAGACGGAGGTTTACTGGCAGTCATCAAGAACAACTGAAACTTTGATCACTCAACTTTGAAGGTCTTTGAGAAGAGACTGCAAAGTGTCGAGCCAGAACAAACATTAGTCGTTAGATAGCATGGGAATGCGTGAAACGAGCAATGATGATGGGCAAGCGTGGAGCAGATGACAAGGCACGCAAAACGATGCAAAAAATGGAAGGAGCAAGGTTTGGGACCGAATTGGGAAAGTTTGAAACGTTTCAGGGAAAATTGTGAAAAGTGTAAGGGCACACTTTTTTAGTGCCCTTACATTTTGGGGAATTCTGACTTTGATGCAGGGGCGCTGAAAAGGTGCGCTACTGCACTTTTCAGTGTTAGAAAATATTTCAAAATGGCAGGGTGCACTTTTTCAGTGCCATGACATCCCTCATTGTGGAGTTGGTAATTTACACTTGGGAAGAACAAAATGAAAGTATAAGCGCACATTTTGGATGCTATTACATGTGAAGCTTGAGTTTTGGAAAAAACAACGTGCAGTGAGGTTGAAAAACAACGTTGAACTCTTGAGACACAACTTTCTTCCTGTGAAGCATTTGCAAAATGTATTTTTGAAGAGGAACCCTCTTGCCACGCATTTTGGAAAGACAAACCTACATCTTTACGCAAATATACACTGATGGTGATAGAGGTAAGCAAACACGTCAATGCTTGAAAGTGGGAAGAGAGAAATCACACCAAAACGAGCCATGAAAACCCCATTGCGTAAGTTTTGTATTAGGAAAACGCGTAGACACAAGATGGACGTATGAAGAAAGAAAGACAATGAGATTGGGATGAAAAGAAATGTCCATACACCAGGAAAGATATTCAAAAAGCCGTTAAATGAAAGAGAAACGTGTGTTCAGAAAAAACGTATGAAGAAACGAAGGTAAGAATAAAAAACGCACATGTAAAACCTAAGATATGTACAAAATAATGAAGGAAAAAGGAGAGAAAGTAAGGAGAATGACTCACCAATAAGAAGCGCGAAATTTAGTTAAGAGGAATTTTGAAAATCTCTAAAAACCTGTTTTGCAGCTTGAGAGAATTTCGCCCAGCAAGAAGGAATACAGTTTGAAGATCATGAACAAGGAAAAAGGAACAATAAAACACTTTTAAGTGAAAAGAAAGATATGAAAAACTAACTCAAGCTGAGCAATAAATTTAGGCACAAAAAGTGGCACGATGAACGAAAACTGTAAACACATGAAGAAACGCGCCCAAGCAAGAAAAAGACTAAGTCAAGATAAAAAGTGTAATAGCACACTTTTTTAGCGCTCTTACACTTTGGAAGAAATCACCTTCATGCAGGGGCGCTGAAAAACAGTGCCCTTGTACTTTTATACTTAGCCAATTTTTGGCTTGTGAGCAGGAGCACACTTTTTTAGTGCAACTGCATTTTTCACAATTAACTAAGTACGAACAGTGAGACTTCGCGAAGGGGCTCGTTTCGAAGGTCTTCACGAGGCGAACATAGGGGAACATTCAAAACAAATGTTTGAAACTTTGGAATGCATTTCGAGGTGGCTTGAAAATCACTTCGTTTTGCGTGCTTGAACTTCACGAATCCTAGGAAACATACAAGTTTCGTAGGGGTTATCTGTGGAACGAGCACTGCTAGATTATGTGATAACAACTGGCTCCTGCTGGGGGTCTTCCTTCAGCTGTTCTTTAAAACAAATGAAGGGAGAAGAATTCTAGAATTCAAGTGCCTTTATCCATCCATTGGGCTTGGAGTTAGGCGACGACGACAATGACAAAACTTTACAACGTAAAGACTCAAAAGGACTTAAAAATAAAAAGTATTTACATACCAACGCTAATTGCTTTACTGTGTAAAGTGCTTGAGATGTTGCCCACTGTGAGGAAGGGAAAATGGCGTTCCATCTCCGTATGCCAACAAGAAACTATTCTCACCATGCAACTGATGTATTTGGAAGGGTCCTGTCCACAGTGAGTCAAATTTCCCGTGCATACCTTTTGGTTCTCTTCGTTTGTCCCACAAGAGAATGAGGTCACCAATTTGAAATTCTCGAGACTTATCTTTTTTGTCAAACAACTTCTTCACTTGGTCCTAGTGTTTTGCGATGCGGTTAGCCTCTTGAACCCGATTCTCTTCCAATTCAGAAAGATACATGATGCGCTTATCAACAGAGTTATCAAACGTCTCATCCTCAATGGCCTTGGCCAGTTTGAGGGCTGGTAGTTCCAAAGTTATAGGGATCTTGGCATTCAATCCGTACAAGAGTTGAAAAGGAGACATGTCGATTGCTCACTTTGGAGTTATCCTGTCTTCCCACAAAGCGTCGAACAAAGCCTTGTGCCACAAACGTTGATTCTCGTCCACCAGCTTGCGGATGATAGTCACTAGATTCTTGTTGCTAGATTCCGCCTGACCATTACCTTGTGGATAGTAGTCAGAAGAATGTGACAAAGTTATGCCGTGTTCAAAACAAAACTCAGTAATCTCGTTTGATGAGAAGGCAGAGCATTGTCAACAACAATCTTGTTCAGCACACCGAACCTGGAAATAATGCTTTCTTTTAAGAAACTGCACACTACTTCTGAAGTAGCACGCTTGGTAGGTATCTCTTCCACCCATTTGGTGAAATAGTCGATAGCAGTCAAAACATAGATATGTCCTGCACTTGATGATGGATTAACTGCACCTATGAAGTCGATGCCCCATTGCTGGAAAGGTTCTTCAATCACAATAGGTTTCAATGGAAAGGATGCCAACTTGGGTCGACCAACGAACTGTTGGCACAATTCACACTTATGCACCCAAGAGTACATATCCTGAAAAAGAGTGGGCCAGTAATACTTTGCTCTCAGGATTTTGTGAGCAGTTATCGGTGCTGAGAAATGTTCACCACATGCCAAGTCATGATAAGACTTCAACATTTTTTGTTGTTGTTCCTTATCAACGCATCTGAGAAAAGTCCCATCCATTGCACGCTTATACAAGCCGTTGTCCCATAAGACAAAATTAGCTGATTTCAGCTTGATGGTTCTCTTTTCCTTTGGAGTCAAGTGATTAGGGCATTCTCCATATGTGAGGAAGTGAGCAATGTTGGAATACCATTCGTTAGTGGTGCTAACAAATAGTACCATTGGAAGTGTACTTGGATCCACCTCTTCCTCGTCTGAAACTTCTTCATCCTCTGAAATTTCTTCATCTGGACTATTTTCGGTAATAAGCTGACAAAGTCCACATCCATGTATCAACTTAGTGGGTTTAATTTCCAGATCATACTCCTGAATCTTGGCAATCCAATTTCCTCTTTTTGTTCCAAATTCCTGTTGTGTTAGGATGGACTTAACAGTCGAATCTAGGACAAGAACCTTCACATGGCTACTTAGAATGTAGAACCGAAAATGCTTGATGGATTTGACAACTGCGAAAGCATGCTTCTCCATTTGAGAATATTTCAATTCATAATTCTTTAGGGGGCAGCTCATGAATGCAATGGGGGATTCAAAGCCTTTATCATTTTCCTGTACCAGAATTGCTGAGAGTGTATGCTCGGAAGCATAACTGTACATGACAAAATCTTTGGTGTAGTTGGGGCAGACCAACACAGGTGTGTGAGCAATGGCTTCCTTGATATCATCGAACGCTTCTTTACCTTCTACGGTCTAGTGGAATGTGGCGTTACCCTTCATCATATTTACAATATGACGAGTCTTTTCAGCAAAGTCTGGGAGAAACCTCCTTAAGAAGTTTACTTTACCGAAGAAGGAATGAACAACTTTCTTGCTCGACGGCAGAGCGAGAGATTTAATTCCATTGACCCTTTCCAAGTCGATCTTGATTCCCTCCGTAGACACAACGTGACCAAGAAGTTTACCTTTTGTCACCCCAAAAGTTGACTTTTTGGGATTTAGGGAAATACCATGCTGACGACATCTTTCAAGAATCATCCTAAAGTGGTAGAAGTGTTCATGACGTCGCTTAGAGAAGATCGTGAGATCATCAAGATACACCACAATGAACTTACCCATCACATCGCAGAAAGCGAGATCCATGGCGCGTTGGAATGTGGCTCCAACATTGATCAAACCAAACGACATCCTGCGATAGGCAAAGGTTCCCCATGGCGTTGTGAAAGCAGTCTTGTGTTGATCGTTTGAATTAACTTCAACCTGGTTGTAGCCCAAAAATCTGTCTAACATGGAGAGCATCTCAGATCCGGTTACATTTTGTAGGACTTGATCCATCACTAGAAGTGGGTAATTGTCTTTGAGTGACAATTGGTTTAGATTTATGAAATCTACACAAATGCGGATTTCACTGTTCTTCTTACGAACAGGGACGATATTGGCTATCCATGTTGAATGATGGATAGGGAATATTATCCATGCGTTTAGCATCTTTTGAACTTCCGCCAGAATAGTCCCAGAGATCTTGGGATTGTACTGCCTCTACTTTTGTTTGTAAGGCAAAGCACCAACCTTGAGGGGAATATCATGTTGTACTTCTTTAGGCCGAAATGATTTCAGATCTTCGTATGAATATGCTAAGACATCAATATAATCCTGAAGTAGCTGAGAAAACTGTCTCCTTTCTTAGGTCGTGCAACATTTGCCAATGTTCACCATCTTGGGGTTAGCTTCAGTTCCCAGATTTATCTGTTCCACTTCATTAGACGATTCGAAATATGAGAGTTGCTTTTTCACGTGGCGATCATGCTTGTCAAAAAGCTTTTCCAAGGATACCAATCCTTTGGGAATCTTATTCCCTTTGAGTTGCAAATATTCCTCTCCCGTAACAGGATCTATATTAGACACAGATTCTCAAGGCGGAGAATTGCTGCCTTCAAAATACAACTCATCAAAATTCTCTGCTTTCTCAAGAAAGGCGATGATCTGATGATCATCATTAAAAATTTGCCAGTTCTCTGAATTGTCAGGGACACTTGGGCAGAAAACCAACTCTATGGTGTAGGTAGAACCTTGAAAGTCTTTGTGTGGCACCAAGAGCGTGGCGGAGATTGCGAGGGAATCAGCTCTAGTATTGTATTCCCTGGGAACAACAGAGATATTAAAAGCTTCGAATTCCTCAACAAAATCCCACACTAGATTACGATAATGCCTGAGTCTATCATTCTTTTTCTGATAGAGATTTCTCAGTTGACATACTATCAGCTCGACATCACCTTGTGCGTGAAAATTTTGTATACCTTTCTTCAGTGCAACTTGCATTCCCAACAACAGGGCTTCATACTCGGTGGTGTTATTGGTGTTATCAAATTGCAACTTGAAGGAGAAAGGGAAAAACTCTCCTGTTGGTGAAATAAAAACCATTCCTACTCCAGAGCCAGTCGAAGAGCAGCTACCATCAAATTCGAGCAACCAGACACCCTTGGGATCACCAATGCTAACAGTGTCGAAGTCCAAAGCTTAATCATCTAACGAAGATTCACGGTCGGAGATAGACAAATCACCTAATGACATCTCATTTAAAGTGGAGGAATTATCATCATTTTCTAACTCATTTTGAGTCGAGGATTCACCCACCTCATTTGTCTGTAGATAGTAAGTTCCCACGCCTGAGGATTCGAACAAGATCTGAGCTCTGGGATCATCTGATTTGGCAACTGAAAACTTTGACTCTTTTTCGGGGACCAACTTTTGCATCACACCTTTTACTGGTATTCTTGCTTTAGACATATCCATACTTAGTTCTCCTCCAACATCTTTGCAAAAATTGCATCCGAGGAGGATTTCGTAGGATGTTGGTACATCAGCCACAAGGACCGTCATTTTTATTTTCTTCTCTGGGTATGCGGCAAATGCGTATTGCACATCTTTGATCTGGCCGATTAATGGCACTTGTTTATTCTCCATGGAAAAACAATGGCTAAAAGTTTTGGTCATCTCAAGGTCCAAGGCAGTAGCTACCTTGGCGGGCATCACATTGTCGGATGCACCAGAGTCTATGACATAGTTACTCAGCTTGAAACCATATACAAGTAGGGAGATGAAAAACGGATCAATGCGTCTGGAGGCGGTTGGAGGATTAGATACAAGGTTACTCTATGATATCTTGGGTTTAGGAGTAACAGGGATGTCAGGAGGTGTATCCTGACTTGGGGAAATTCTTTTATCATTGACGAACTTGACAAGCCTGTCAAATTGGTTGGGGTTGGCTTTGAGGTATTCAACCTCAGACATTTGAACCTTGGTTTTCTTGGCATGGTCAATAATGTCAAAAGCTTGGAAAGAATTTTGTAGGTTGGAAGTCGTAACTTCATTGATTGGTTTTACAAAAGGTACACTGGTCTTTGGAATGAGAGGATTAGCTTTAGGAATAATGAGAGTTGATGAAGGAGAGCGAGGTGCACTTACTTGTGGATTTGCTGCTTTCTTGGGTTGCCAAGGGAGGGGAGATCCTCTTTTGGTGATCGTTACCAACGACTTCTCTTTTTCAGGAACAACAGCAGCTTGAGCTTTATCAAGCTGATTTTGTTGATGCCGCGTAAAAACAATGTAAGTGTCAGTCACCAAGTCATCTTCTTCTTCTTCTTCTTCCGCCATTTACAAATAGCTAATCTTGGAGTCGCCAGCCGATTCAGTTTCTTCTTCTTGGAAGAGATCGACATTTTCTTCTTCAGGGTATTCGGGTTGCTCATAATCATCTTGTTCAGTCTCATAGTATCCCGCAACATTGTTAGCGGGTGGGGCTTCCAGAGCAAGCCTTCATGGAGGTGCTGGGAGACGATTTTGATTTTTGTTGCCAGCATAATTAGGGAAAGTCCTCCTAGGGACGTCCTTGTAATTGTTACTGTTGTTATTGCTTGAAACTTGTTTCTTGAGAGACAAAACTTCATTCGCTAGCCTTTGGACCATGGGATCTGTGAAATTTGAGCTGGCACTGGGAGTACTAACATTGGATGCCGAAGACCCTGAGGCTTGCATCCTTTTATTTCAGTTAGTTCCCATCCTGATTTCTCCAGCAAGGATCATGTCGTTCTCCAAACTGGTAGCCAATTGCTGGGCCGCTTCAACATTAACAAGATTTTCCCTACGTAAGTAGAAACTCACCTTGGGTAGTTGTGTGTTGATGAAGAAACACTTTAGGTTATGATCTGTTGGTATTGCATCATTTGGGCTCCGCTTCACCAATTTATTAAATTTTTCCACAAACTCGCGCATAGGCTCGTGAGCTTCTTTATGCATGGTGGTGAGCTGCGCCAATAGAGCATGTGAATCTTCAATAGGCTTAAATATTTCTTCAAATTTAGTGCGAAGAGAGGCCCAATTGGTGACAGAGGCGTTAGGAAGGGTAAAGAACCATTTAGCTGCAACCCCTTGAAGGGATTCAATGAAAAATCTTACAGAAACATCTTCATGCTCAATGCCGAGAACGCCACAAACAATGTAGAATGCGGATATGTGCTCATCGAGGTGTTGTTTTCCATCACCTTGAAACTTCGGGAGATGCTTCCTGGATACACACGAAAGTTCGTGCAAAGGTGCGGCCAAACGGAGGGGACCAAAAGCATTTCCCCATGGTCCTGTTGGTGGTGCGGCTATGACTGGTTGCACAACAGGTACCTGAACAGGATGTCTGCAGTAAATAGACCAAACACTTGGGAGAGGAGATCTTTGGCTACGTGGAGGATAGCTTATAGCACGTTGCAGTGGTGATCTTACTCGTGGAAGAGTAAATGGAAAATTGCGTTGCAACAACTCTTCAAAAATTGGATCTGCTACTCCTTGAGCCCTCAATCCTCGTGTATTTCAAAATATTATCAATCCTTAGTGAGATTTATATCATAAGATGAAATATCCCAAACTAATTTTCTATGCAATTTTTTTTTCACTTTCACCAATCCATGTGCTCAAACATTCTATCAAATGATTTTCCTATAAGTTTTTTATGACTGATTTTGATATAGAGTGATTTGTTTATTGTTTTGGGCACAATGGACTTCATGAAATACTTGCATTTATATAAATAAAACATACAATTAAACCCAAAGTAGCAATATGCATAATGAACACTAGATTTCAAAGTGCTGATAACAATTTATTACATTCATAAACCTGATATAAGAGATAAATATCATTTTCAACTCACTAACTTGGACATTAAATTCCCTTCACTTCCATTCATAGCCTTTCCCAAAATGTCCAACTAGAATAAAATACTTCATGAGCAATTCCCAAAGGGTACAACAACCTTAGAAGTGGTATGGCAACCTTTAGAAGTGGTACAACAACCTTTGTTTGATTCCTTCTCCCCTTTTTGTTGTGTAAGCTTCCTCCTTCGCCTTCTACAATGCTTCCAATCTTTACTTTATTCAAACTTGGGCCCACAAACATGTATGAATAGATTAGGGGTTTGCATATGGTATGACTGGACTAGCTTTAGTAATAAATCATAACATATTTCCTTTCATTTCATTACCAGAAATTGGTCTTGGCACAAGACTTCACCGATTCTAAAAATGAATTCCAATAATATTTTGCTTTCAAAACTCACAACTCCAAAATAAGAATATGATGAAACCGCCAAAACCACCAAACTCCTTCAGGCAAGGTTTTCAAAATAAAATATTCTATAATATTTCCAATCACCTGCAAATTTGTCTTCGAAAGAGACTCACAAATTAGAAAACCAAATCTTTGAATGCACTTGATATCTTCAACAAACATTAGCCAAGGTAGATTTTTCACCACTGAAGACAATCTTCTGCAAGAGGGTTTTCATCCTCAGGAAGGCTGAGATGAACTAAGTTGAATATCTAGAACCACAAGGGTTTTCAAATAAAAAGATAACAAACTTCCACATCTTGAAATGAGCTCTCAATTCCCCTTTTTATAAGCTTTTTAGGGCTTTCCAAAAACTCCCTTTTAAAATCACTTTATTAATTTATTAGGCCTTTTAACTCAAAAAAAAATGATTGAATTTACTTTTAAAGCATTTTCAACACTTAAAGTCACTTTTAAGCATCCTATCATTTAAAAATTTCCATCCTCTTTCCAACGAGCTATAAGACTAATAAATGTATTTAATTAAAAAGACAATCTTAGTGAAAATAATTAAATATAGCTCACTATCATATGCAATTAGTAGAAAAGGCCGAAAAACATTAGAATTGAAATTTGATTGCATAAGAGTGATCCTGGTGATAAAAGATTATAAACCAACATGACTAGGTGACTTACTAAAAATAGACATTCCCTCCAAGAATTTTGGAGCGTAAATCAGAAGTTGAAAATAACATCTGAAAGTGTCATATGACTCCTTAAAACCATATGAGCTCAATAGTAATGCCAAATTACCCTTATGAACATGCTGACACAATCCCATAAAGTCAATGACAACTACATTGCCAAAGAACTAGAAAACAAGGACATTACATAAGATCAATGAGAGAGAATTTCAACTGTTTAATTTTTGTTAGTTCATTCCCATATACACACACGTTTAAGTCCACACATCAATTTATTTCTACTTACACATTAATTAGGTCTACAAGTATAGATCTCAACCATAATAATACATGTCAATTTGCATATTTTAAAAGTTTGTTTGATCAAACTTTAAAATTCTAGTACTTTAATGAATCAATTCCTAACATCTTAAATATCATATGTCGATCTCCAAAATTAAATAAATATCACATTTAAATTCATTTCTTTTCCACATTTAAGTTAACATTTATTATTTCTAATACCCACTCTTATGTCTAATTGATTGCATTATTTAATCAAACTAGTTATTTTATGAAGTGGTATTCCTCCACTACACCCCCCGTTGCTCGCCGTGACTCTGATTTCTGGTTTCTCACTTCTGGGAGCCGCGACTTCGATCTTCATATTATATCTGTGGAAAACACTTTTTGTTGTTTTTATTATAATATAAAACGGCCGAGGTATAAAATTTCCGCAATCGTAACAGAATTGAAATCGAGCGATTGTGTGCAGATGGCAATGGGAGGCGCAGAGAGGACGCATAGGCATGCAAATGCTCAAGCTCATCATGCCAGGCTTCAGAAAATCGTTCTGACCTGGGACTATTTCCACCTCGTGAAACAATCCAAAGTATTCACTTCCCACTTTATTACTTGCGCAATGCTGTTTCTCATTAAAATTAACACATGTTGGATCAAAACTTTGGCAGGCAAGACAGAAAGAGCGGAGTAAGAATAATAATGAAGAGGGTGTAGCTCTGAAGAAAGTAGGTAGCAGTTTCAAAGACATAAATGAGTATTTGAGTGTGTTTGAGCCTCTACTCCTTGAAGAAATCAAAGCGCAGATCATCAGAGGTGAAGAAGAGCAAGGTACACTGTTTTTAATTATGAATTGCATCTTATATTACTTAAAAAATTAAAACAGGTCACATTATCATCGTTTTAGCAACAGCGTGACATGGGAAATCTTACCTGCATTGGTTTTATTAGTAGGTATTTATTATGCTTGTAAATTGATGTGGTTATTTGTGTATTGGAATAGGAGCCATGGCTCTCCAACGGGCTTTAACTGTATCGTGTGAAAAGGCCAATGAATTCTACACAGTTACCATATCAGTCCAACGTGAAGTTATGGAGTGCTTTGGAGAGAATGATTTATTAATGCTGAGCAAGGAAATGGTAACCATATTACTTTCTTCAGCATTTTATTTGGGTTTTTTACCTGTTAAGTGAAAAACCACAATAGACATACTAAAATCCTTCAACTGTATTTTACAAGTAACAGCTATCGATCTATTGGAATTTCCCTCATGACATCCTTAACTTATGATTTGATTCCTCTGCAATTTTAATATGTTCTTATAAAAAAAATTATTGGTTGGATTTATGGTTCTTATATTACATAAATGAACAAGAATTTTACATCAAATGAGCAAAAATAATTGAAGAAAACATCTTTCCTTGTACAATCAATGACAGTAAGCACTTAGGCTTGTCCCATGATGGGGTACACCTTCAATATATGTACAGAACCATTGCCACCGAGCTACTTTAATTTCAACAACAATTCTTGTTTTATGCTATATTCTTTTTCTGTTAGTTATTTCCTATTATCATTTGCCATTCCAGTGCCGATTCTTCTGGGGTTCTGTTATCTTTGGGGATTCCTGAGAAAGATGTGTATGATTTGGACAATAAACACACCTATGAGGGTATTTTCATGGACATCTTTTTTCTTTATTTTTGTTCTGATTTTTAGAGTATTGCAATCCGGTGAGTTCTTGCATCTTGTTCAAAGTTAGTACAAATTGTTGAGAGCAAAAAATCAACTTATGAATTTGCTTTCCTGTTAAGAAGGTGACACTTGTTTTCAAATGTGACTTTCGGATACAGTGTGTCATGTCCTCCTCAAATGAGCCATCATCCTGTGAACAATTTATAAACAACATGACATTCCCATACATACTCAATATTGAAAACATCACTTATTTTAGTGGTATGCCATAGGTAATCTTCACTCACAAGTATTTGATGCTGTACATCAGTCTATATTGATGAGTTGCCTATATTTTCTTAGCATGTTTCAACCAATCATGGATTATGGATTTTGATGTTGTGGTGTTGCCAAGTGTTGTTGCGGATTGTTGTCTTTCATTACAAGGTTCTCGTTACTGCCATTCTCAATTATTGCATATACGAAAGTATTAGGGTACATAATCTCTTCCTATTTCTAAAGATATTGGAGGAGTTGAGTGTTTATGCATTGTAGTGAGCATCGTCAACAGCTCTGAGTCTGTTTGGATAAGATCTTTGCCTTTGCCTGACATGGCATGCAGAAGTAAAGTGTAAAGAGCGTGTTAATTATTAGTGTTCCTTGTCTTGGAATGGTGATAGCTGTTCCACTTTATGCTGTGTTGCAGCAGCAATTTCTTCCATGGTTGCTGCTAATTTTGTATGTAAGGAAGTAGTTACCAAATATTCTTAGGTGCATGCACTATTTTCTTACCGAAGTTATTGTTCTGACAGCATTTTTTTTTGTTTTAGCTCCATTTCATGGATTGCTACGAGTATTCTTTTGGCTCTATAGTTTTGGGAGTAGCTCATGGTGCGTACCTCATTTGCAGAAGCTATTTGGAGGCATATTGACTTTGGCTCTGATTTTGTGCTTGTACTTTTTCTTTGGGTCTGAAGCAGGGCAAGGTCTGAAAGCCTAGTTAAGGGCTGTCAAACCAAACAGCTTGGCTTAACACCTATAATAACACAAAACATACAGAGATAGAATGGAATAACACAGATGTTTATTGAATAACAATGAGCAAACTATACAAAAAGGCACAAAGGTCAAATAGCAACAGATGACAGTGATTTCTTGGCAAATTTCTCAAAGACAGAATAATTTCAGAGTGATGAGATGGTCACCATGAGATCCAGGGATTCATTCAAATACACATGTGGTTCAAACCTATGCTCCACCAAGTTTCTGGGACAGGGACATAAGGGGATGGGGGGACTTGTTTCCAATACGGGGATTTTTTTTGGTCATTTTATAGGGGACGGCAGGGGATGACTATTAAAAAAATAAGGAAATTTTTAAAATATAAGGAAATTTGAAATATTCATATGATAACATTGATAACGCATTCATCATAGATAGTATGGAACCTTTGTGAGCACATGTAAAAAATTTGGAAATTTTAATAGGACTTATGTTCTTTATATATACATATGAGTATGATTAAATAAAGACATGCTTGATTGGTGTGTATATTCAAGTGAGGGATTTATTATTAAAGTTTTCCTGAAGCCTTCAAGACTGCATTTGTGTTGTCAAACTCATTAACAAAGAGGAATGGTTAAGTAAAAAGATAATAGGTTATGTTCCAGTTTGACCTTAGCTGGGATACTAATAGATGGGATTGTTCTCTGAGTTGTGTATGCAGGGTATGATCCAATTTTTGCATTATGAAAATGGCATCTCTTGCCACCTATGACTTAACTCGTGTTCAACAATATAATGACTGTAACATGCCAACTTTGTTTATGGCATTCCTTGTATACCAAACAAGTTGTCCAATGTATGAAACAAGATAATCCTTGATTGTGAAGATGTAGAGATTTGCAACAGGGGATGTGTATTTTGTAGATTTTGTGATCAAGATTCATCATTGGTCTATTACTTGGTTAGACTTGTAGTTTGATAGGGGTTTGGGGGCAATGCCCCCAATGGGGTCAAGGGGTAGCCCCTCATGAGTGTCTAGTAGTAGTGCCTCTCATGGGGTTTGGGGATAGAGCCTCTCGCGCGTTCCCTATTTTGATATAGGGTGGGGTCAAGGGGCGGAGCCCCTGCTACCACCAGGCTCAAATTAACACCTTCAAAACCACACAGACCTTCATGATGCACACCATTTTCATATTTTTTTTGTAAATCCTAGATGGGTATGTCATAAATCAAACAAGCATTGAAAGGCTGTAATTTTTTTTTTAAAGTAACTAAAATGTCCTTGGGTGTGTTAGCTAGTCGCTAGCCGTCACCAGGACAAATGGGGGATGTCACCTAGTCATCCTGGGGATGGCTAGCCATCCCCTAACATACCCTATAAGCATCCATTTCTTACTCTTAGGATCTAACTTTGTTCACTTTTCATATGGAATCTAGGCATATGCAATGGAACTAAAGACCTTAAGATGACTAGCTTTTGATTTCCTCCTAGACCATGCTTACTCAGATACTTTAGTGTCGTAATTTTCACTACTTGTGTGGGAGGGGAGACCTGTTTGGCAAAGAAATTGCAATATATGCTACCTCAACACAAAGCCCCTTGGGAACACTCCTGTTCTCCTATATTGGGTCATCTTTATGATAATACAATTTTGCCTCTCAAAAACTCCATTTTATTATGCAATGTAGGGTGTGGTAAATTGTCTTTTGATGCCATGTTTAGTGCAAAATTTGTTGAATTCTTTGGAACAAAATTCATCTCCATTATCAGATCTAATAGTGGTTATGTCACACCCCGACTCTTTCTCTACTAATGCTTTGAACTTTTGAAATTCATCAAACACCTTAGATTTTAATTTCAGAAAATGTACCCACATTTTCCTACTAAAATCATCCACAAACAAAAGAAAATACTTGCACCTTGTGATGCCATTTTCATTGGTCCACAAATATTCGCATGAACTAGCTGCAAGACTCTCCTGGCTCCCCAAGCTTGTCTGTTATCAAATGCTTTGAACTTTTGAAATTCATCAAACACCTTAGATTTTAATTTCAGAAAATGTACCCACATTTTCCTACTAAAATCATCCACAAACAAAAGAAAATACTTGCACCTAGTGATGCCATTTTCATTGGTCCACAAATATTCGCATGAACTAGCTGCAAGACTCTCCTGGCTCTCCAAGCTTGTCTGTTATCAAATGGTATTCTATGTTGCTTTCTTGTCTGGCAAGCCCCACACACACCTTGTATCTATTGTTGAATGTTGGGAATTCCATCTACCATGTTCTCTCAAGTCAATTGAGAGAGGTAGAACAAATTGAGGTGTCCATACTGTTGATGCCAAAGTGTAGTAATGGCTGATGCACCCCATGGCTGCCAATGCATGTTCCCTGACTTGTCTAGTGTCAACCAATCTGTATAGTCCATGATCTTCTATACCAAAAGTAATAGTCTTCTTAGTCTCCTTGTCAAAGATATTGCATTTGTGTTTGCTTTAAATGACATCTAGGTTAGGACCATGTCGCATAATCTGACTTAGAGAAAGTAGATTGAGCTCCATTCTAGGTACATAACACACATCGAGAAAAAGTAACTTTTTCCTCTAGAGGTTATTTGCACAATCCCTCTGCCTACAACCATGTACTTTTCACCACCACCAAACATCACTAAATCAGAGCAAGTAGTGTACTAAACAAACTAGTCTCACTTTTTGGTGAAGTGATGTGATGCTTTTGAATTGATAAACCATGTAGATAACTTTGATTGATCTACTAGTAGTCTTTGGGCCATGAATGAATAGAAAGTTGATGCCTTCTCCTTTGAATTCTTGACAACATGAGCCTTTTGCTGATTCTATTTAGGCCTTTCCTGGTTGGATTTTTATTTAGCCAACTATTTTTTACAATGCTTCTTCATATGACCCAACTTACCACAATAATGACATGTGATGTTTTTCAGATTGTTTGTTGCATCCTCATTGTGACCTTGTCCTTTCTTGTGTGACCATTTGTTTGTGCCTTTGTCTTTGGTTGCAAATGCTTGTTCCACACTCATTGTTACACTATTGCTACCAAACTGTTTCTTCCATTTGTCTTGTTCTAAGAGAGTATTACTAGCTCTTCAAACTTCAGGATATCTATAGAGGTGATATTGTGTGTCTCAAGGAAATGATCATAAGCATGTGGTAAACTTTTCAATGTTGGAAGAGTGGATGACAATTGATCTTTGATGCCCTTGATCTTGAATAAATGCTCCTGCGAGGACACTTTTCTCATCCATGGTGATAAAAAAAGCGTGTCCTTCAAAAAGAAAGCCTTGCCTTTATTTGAAGTCTCATGCAGTTCTCGTAAATGCTTCCAAATTCCTATAGAGGTCATACCTGTTTGGACTTCAAGAAGCATGACATCTGTCACTGATAATTTGATCAACATGATTGATTCTCTGTCACATTCATTAAACTTGTCCTTGTCTTTACCTGCAATCGTTGGTTGAGTGTTGGTATCGAGGACGATCTTGTCAAGACAATTGTACTCGAAATTTTTTAGCATTTGTTGCTTCTAGGTGTTGTAATTTTTGCTAGTAAAACGTTGGTTGTCTTCCAACATGATGTTGGATAAAGAGGCCATTAGCTTGTTTTTTCCTCCTGTAACTCACAATCATGGAGTAAGACCACAAAAATAAAGGTTGTCATGCTGTTACACAACTGCAAACTACAATTTTGGCACAAAACTTGTGCCTAAAAAAAAATGCAGGTATTTAAAGACCAGTAATAGAGAATTGAAACAAGGTAAAATACCTAGACGTTATCTAATTTTAACCCTAGCTGCCAGACCTAAACCAAATCACTTGAAGAATTTGGCTAGAACTGTAGCTGCCAAACCTACAAACCCTAGTGGTTGCAGATTTGCATAAAAAGTTAAGGAAAAAAATCCATGACTTTATTTAAAAATTGGCAAAAAAATTTGAACTGGAACCCTAGCCACCGGGATTCAGAAATAAAACGGCTTAAAACTTTGATTTTTTTAAAAAATTGTCACGATTTTCATGACAAAACACAATCGCTTAAAACCCTAGTCATCAAATTTCACAAAACCAAAACAAACAACTCAAAAATAGATGCAGAACCTTGGCACATGAACTCACAAAAGTGGCACAATTTTCTGTTGTATGGATAGTTCCTATTTCATGTAGAAATAAACCTGTGATTTTCCTCAAACCTGGTCATGATTTTTAGAATAAAAAACCATGATTTTTATCAAAAGAAATCCACGATTTTTCAAGCCTTCACACAAGTCCATATAGATCCATACGACACCTTTTGGCTCTTTTTGTGCTATGAATGTTCCTCGAGTTATCATTGTCAACAACAGCCCTTAGGTCTTTGTAATGTCCCCGATTTAGCCCTACACTCTTCAGTTGGATTTAGCTTATTTCCGGAAACCTGTAGGCTAATCAATTGCGCAAATTAGGGTTTCCTATTTTATAGGAGGTTTCAACTTGGCTTTTGAAGGCTCGCATGCAGGAGTTTGGAAGTGAGCTTCAGGGAGCTTTCTGGGTTTTCAGAGAGCTTAAGGATGTGGTGATAAGCATGTTATGAAATTGACATGTATTTTCGGCGGATACCATGCATGCAGTAAAGGTTTTTGGGTTTTTCTAGGTTTTTAGAGAGCTTCAGAATGGTGTAACATGCATCTCTATCTGACAACCTTTCTAGGTACTTACTATTTTTAGTAAGTCATGATGGCTGCCCAGTTTGTAAAAGGCGTTTGGAAACACTTACTATTTTTAGCAGTTGTTATTTTTAGTAAGTTCTATTTATGGCAGTGTCATCCTAGTAGCAGTAGTAGTCATCTCCAGTCCATTTTTCTATTTCGGGCAATGAGGCAATTCAATTTTGGGCGTTGGCTTCTTCACTCCTCTTGGTGCTAAGTTTCAATACTTAGTCAATTTTCTGTTATGGCTTTTGGACCCCATGCCTAGTCAATGAACTTTAAGTTGTTTTTATAGAGGGGCCTTCATGTGGTCGTCCAAGATGAAATATTATTATCTTTAATGATGTTTTATTTGTCCTCTTTGGTGGATGCCTAGGGAAGAGATATTAAGTTATTTTAATCTTTTAAAAGTTCATTTGGAGATGGGCGTCCCATGAAGAAGTTGAAAAGGTTCTTTCTTGGAGGTTTCAAATTGATTCATTTTCTAGCTGAAGAGTCTATTTATTGGTGCCTTGCTCATTCATTCACATCCTTTGAAAATTTCATAATGTTATGCTACTGAACTGAGTTCAAACTTTGCTACGAGGATTACGTACTTCTAGCTTTCTATGCCATTCTTTGGGCCTGAAACTATGGCTTCCTAGATGGTTACTGAAGACCATGCTTCATTTAGGAGTGTGGATAGAGCTTAATTTCTGAATTATTACAAGCAGATTGCTTATGTATAGTCTGTTTGTATTGTTGATGAACTACATGGCTGAAACGAACTTTTGCTGATAGCTTCGCCAACGATTTTTATCTTGTTTCGAGTATTGGATCAAGCTGTTCTATTGTGCAGGGCACCTAGTTGTGCAAAGTTTAAGATTTTATTATTGAGTCTTGATTTTTATAGAAGAGGTCGACCCTTCTTGGAGGCCGTACCACTTCTGTACCTTTGCATTGGGATTTGTGCCAAGTCTCTGCTGCTGTTTTGGCACTTTTTGATCATTGGAAATGGGACACCATGGTTAGAGGCTTCAGTTGTTTGATGTTTGAAGTCTTCCCAAGCTGTTTTGAAGAAGTGGCGACCATTTTGGTGAATCTCTTCATTGTTGGTCTGATTTTCTGTACTTACTATTTTTTATCAGACTTGTTTAATTTCAATATATTGCTGATTTGAGCTCAATTTCTATATCATTCTCATATTGTATTAGTTAGAGGTTTTTACTCTAACTCTTTGTGGCTTTGGAAGCATAATTCTATGTATTTGTAGCTGAAAACTCTATCTTTGTAAAGCTGGTTTAGTAGTACTAACAACTGTTTATTATTTGCTGCATTTTACATATTTGTAATTACTCCCACTGAAGAAGTGGTTGAGTCAAATAATTTTACTTTCAGTACTTGTTTCATTTCCCTCCACTGAATAAATGGTAGAGCGGAATTCTTGGTCGGCTTGCCGCCTATTAATAATTGTAATTAGTTTGCTCCTGCTGAAAAGGTGGTCGAGCTTATGGCCAGTTATCCGCCTACTCTTGTATTTACTTTCATTTCATGGTCGGCTAGCCGCCTAACAGCTTTGTAATTTGTTTCCAGTTGCTAACGATCCACAACGCCGTATGCTCTCACCTTGCCCACATTGGGATCTTGGTGATCAAATGGTGGAGGGTTACTTTCCAAGCTGGTTTATATTTGGAGCTAAAGCTAACAATGGTGTTTGGTGCTGATTAAAAATCGAAAAAAATTAAGGGGGAATATTATAGTGGTATCAGAGCCTGTTTTTCTACCATCTTGTGAGTTCTGTGCTTCAGTGTCAGATGAGTGATAGGGAATTCCGGTGCTACACCAGAGGAAACAGAGTTCAGTTTCAACTTCCTAAGATTGATGCTTTTTCAGAGGTTTAAGAAACCGTGTTTGCCAGTTAGTCATGGCTTCTAATGAAGAGAAAAGTTTGGCAAGGTCACTTTACATTGCAGGAAAAAGGCTCAATGAAGAATGTCAGTCAATGGAAGAAGAAGTAGGCGTTCTTCATACGTTGGAACAATGTTTGAGGTGGGTGAATCAGTCACCCTTTGAAACGATTAAAAAAACATTAATACCTGCAATGATTTCTATGAATCAACCTTATTGGTTGATGCATCCTGATGAAGAAATTAATTTGTTGATCACTTCTTGCCTTAGTGAAGTGATGAGAATCCTTTCACCTTTGATGCCTTATGATGATGACACTATGAGGAGAGTGCTTCATATGATTGTTGAAAGTTTCCAGGATCTTGATGAAACAGGTAGCAGTCTTTTCCCAAGAAGAGCTGCTATATTAAAGACATTCTCAAAACTTAGAACAAGTATATTGTTAATAGACTTGGACATGCAAAATCAAATATATCACTTGTTCCATTACCTCTTCAATTCAACTTGGAGTGAGCAAGAGGAAGATGTATTTGCAGCCATCAGAAATATCCTTGTTTTGACAATCAATGAAGTTGAAGTCATTCACCAAAATGTCCAATCTCTTCTTCTGGACGCATATGAACTAGAAGAGAAGATTTCTCCTACTGCTGATAGATTGATCAAAGGATTGTTTCATCAATGTGAAGAAAAGTTGAAGCCCCTTTTGATGAAGACCGTTTAGAATAATGAAAAGGATTCATATGTTGAAGAGAGGAATGAAATTTGGAATCCCATTGATTTTGTAATAGAATCGGTGGCGTTTAAATTAGCACCTCTGGAGTGCTGATTGTAAACGTTCAGCTATTTCAAATGTTTTGCAACACTTCTTAGTTATTTAAAGAGGAGAAGTCCCTCTGCTGGGAGCAATGCGTAAGGAAGGGAAATGTTAACTAAAGTTCCTATCTTTTTATGCTTCAGCGGCAGGACACAAGGGTGCACAAACACAATGCGCCGTAGCTAAGCTTTTTCTCTGGTTTCTGCAGATCTCAACTACGACTAACTAGCTTTTATCTATCCAATACCTTCAAGATAAACAGAGCATGAGGGTAAAGGAGCGGGAATGGGATGGTTGGATCACCTGAATTCGCCGTCTCCTGAGAATATGACCGAGGCTCTGAACTCTCGGGTATACACCGGGATAAGGTTGGTACAAGCAAACACTCTATACGGTAAACTAGATCTGAGACCTGCCAAGGAGGAGGGACTCCTATCCGAGGTATGGGCTAGGAAATAGTTCACGAGAAACAACAAAATTTACGATGCCTTGGCCGACTAGCTTGCTAAGGAGGAGGGACTCCTATCCGAAGTATAGCTTGAAAGTCAATACATTGAACAACATCAAACGATAACCGTCAATAACAAATATCCAAGGAGGAGGGGCTCCTATCCGAGGAGGGAAATGAAACAACAAGCTATTTAGATACAAGACGTAGACATAACTCAAATAAGATGATCAAAATGCAAGCGCCTTCTGATATTCTTCTTCAATGCTTCATCAACGAATTACAAAAGTTGGGAAGGCAAAGGCACGAAATCATGCACAGTTACAATCAACCAACGAACTCTCATCCAAGAGTGAACAAGTATCGCTTTCAAAGCTGTTGGCAACAATGGCGCAGCAATTTTGCATAGCAAGTAAAAGTTAAACAAATAATGAGCCCAAGGCTCTTATTTATAGAACTCAAAGGAGTGGGTAACCCCAAAATCTCCTTGAGTTAACAATGAGTTCTTGCCAATCAATTAGCAAGATTTATTCCTAAAAAGGGGGAACAAGCAGTTAACTGGAAAACTACTTCAGTTAACTGAAAATCAACAAAGAGTCAACTGGAAACTACTTCAGTTGACTGAAAGTAAACTAAAGGTAAACTTTAATGAAAGTATTCCTCCAAAATAGACATCCACATTTAGTGGAGATCTAAGATCCATAAATCATGGAAGTCAAATAGACATCCTTAATCAGTGGGATCTGACAATGCATGATTTAAGGAAAGTGGAGTTAAACTTGGAAAGAAGCATCAAGTTAACTCCGACTACATTTAATATTATCTTGAGTTGACTTGGAAAGAAGCATCAAGTCAAACTCAAGTCTCATGAATGCCGCTTGGAGGGTGTATGGCGTCCTTATTTGGTGCATTTATAGTTTGCCACTAATCAGCAGTGTCTCTATCCATTGATTGACTTCATCAGCTTCTGGGGAATTAATGCTTTGTAGAATGATGACGTGGCGTCGTAGCATGACCTCACCCATTGTGAGCTGATTTCCGAAGTCCATACACTGAGATGCTGCCTCTTCAAACTTGGTTGATAAAGCTGCTACCTTAGCCAGCTTGCAACCATCTGGATCATCAAGAAAGGTACTACGGATGACATCCCTGAACTGGTTCTGTACAGTAACCATCTCGACGTATTCTCCTCCCTCACGCTGATATTCCATGCAAGGGAAAGATATCACCAACATTCTTGCGAAGTTGATAATAGTGGCAACTACCCGTCTGTCAATCAAGCTCTACTGAATGAGCGTCATAGGCTTTCACCTTGTACGCCAATTGTTCCTTCCAAGCAAAAAGATGTTGCTTGTTTTCCTCAGAGTATACTGATTGATATGCCAATTGCAAATCTGCAATTGTGCTTTCGTCTTCAAGCCTCCTTTCTGCAATCCTTTGTTCTGACTGCTGGATCTCTGCACGAAGTCCATGTGCTCTATCCCGTAACTGGTATAGGTTTGCCAGTATACATCTACCTTTGAGAACAAACTCTTCCACTTGATCTCTCAAGTGTTTGCCGAATGTTATCAATTGCCGATGATTTTGTTCGGCGGGGAGGTCTAGTAGTCCTGCTGGTAGGGCTGAGACGTTGGGTGTGCCATGTATCAAGCTGGTTATGTAAGACCTCAGTTTCTGATTTTCAGCCTTTAAGGCTGCCTTTTCTTTACCATCCTTTGCCATCCTTTCTTGTGCGCTCACCGAAGCTATTCCAAGAAGGTCTGCCTCCACCTGTCGTGTAGTCTTCCCGAGGTTAAGTTGAGACAAAGTATAGTCTTCGACTTGGACCTCGTGTATGCTTTTCTCTACTGGTGGAGCGGCCGTCTCTATGATGATCTCACACTCTGCATTCCTTTCTATGTGAACTTGTTTCTTTAACTTCTTCGCCGACGTGTCTTGTGGGACGTGGTCGAATTCGGTAAAGTCAAGTTCATATGAGGGTTTTTCCCTCTTTCTTCCTAGGAAGCCTTCAAGCCAAATAGAATCTCGGCGAACTTCGCTAGGAGGGACGTGAGGCCCTTGAATGCTAGATGTGTGAGACTGTGCTGGAGCAATGTCTCTCGGTGGCGAATCCAAGTCGATGAGGACTTGTGTCCGCTGTGATACTGGTGATATTGGTGGCTCTGCTTCCATAACAGGCACCGTTTCTGCTGCTGCTTCTACTGTTGCTGCTTCTACCATTGGCTCAGCCACTGGTTCTTCAACAACTACTGCTGCTGGTTCCTCTGTGATAATTTCTGCTGAATCAGGGGGTAGCGGTCTCTACTCTTTGATGCAGCAATACCCGTGATTATTTCAGGACTATGTGTGGCTTTCTCCACTGGTGTCCTCTGTGTTCTAGGCTTCGACATCCTGGGGAGGATTGCACCATTGCTTCTGCCTGGGCTTCCTTCTTGAAGTGGAAGGTGCTGTAGACTGAACCTGTGGCGACTCTGTTCTGTGAGGTATCACCTTCCTTGATTTCTTGTTGTCGAGATAGAGTTGGCTATTTCTAACCACTCTACTCGTTCTTTCTTCTATAGAAGTGTCTTCTTTGGCATACCAATCCACTCTCGGGAGCGGTTGGGAGTCAACTGAATCTGCAAAGAATGAGGGGAGAATGACTTCCCCTTCATCGTCGGAGAGGCCCTCAATGTCTGCTGACATAAAATCAGCAATCTGTGAGAGTCTGAATCTGCTGTAGTTCCTTCTTCGCACTTCATACTCGTCTTTACAATTTACCCAAAATCTTCCATAGAAGACTTATGTGACGAGTGTTGCTCAAGGTGTGCTGCATAGAGTCCTCTGGGATCATAGGATCTTCTATCAATGAGATACTTGAGGTTAAACCTCGCTGTTTCTTGACTCATCATCTTAGCATCTGCCGCGAATCCACATCTATACAGTCCCATTTCAACGGGAAAGTTAACAGCTGTCTTCCTCTTCAAGCGCAAGTGGATATGAACCTCGGACAACTGTCTCAGGAATTCCATGAAGACTACCCTATCTGAAGGGTATCTTGGTAGCATGGCAGGGTGGCCAATGTAGCCATACACGCGTATGTAGGAGAACGTAGGAAATTGGATGAACCAATCTGCCCAATCCGCCATTGCCTCTCTGGCTGTCTGTGAAATACGCACGTGCATCTCATGGTTAAGCTCACGTATTGTGTGCATAGTGAAGTGATCACTTATTTTCTTGAAGTGCCTTTCCGCTTGAGTAAACTCAAGACGTGTGAAATGTTCGTGAACCTTCTGCACACCTAAGGTTCCTACATTGTTCAATAACCTGAATTCACCTTGGAAGGCGATCAAGTATACCAGGTAAGAGCACATGTGGAACCTATGAGCTTCCAGATACCTAGTGATTTGTCGGTGGAGTGTGTCACTGATCAAAGTGGCCCAGTCATAGTATTCCCTTCTGCCAATGATTTTAGCGATGACATAGTACATCCATGGCTGAAATTGACGACCATCTTCTTCTCCAGTGATTCTATTGAGTAGAGTGATTAACACTGCGTACTCATCTTTGCATTCTCCTCGTCCCAACGGCTTAGGCAAGTTTGCCTTTGTCACTTTTAGCCATTTTTCGGCCATTATCCTTTGACATTTGTCCTTAGCTGTCTCAAATGCTTTCTCACATTCCGTCACTGATATGACTTTGCTGTTAGGACATGATGGAATATCGAAACACCTTTCGATATCCTGAGGCTTTAGACTGCAAACAATTCTTCCATCTGCTGCTCTGATTTCTCTGGTGGTAGGGTTATAATGCTTGATACAAGCAATTACAAGCTCTACGCTTTGTAGTGTGATGGGAATTGATGCGGCCTGCAGCAACCCGGATTCTTCAATATTCTGTAACGTAATTTGATTCATGCCTTCTAGCTGCTCCAAATCAACCACTGGATTTACTTGGTGTAGATTTGTGTCAACTGTTTTCAGGTAATCATGGAGTAAGACCGTCTTGGTCTCGTATTGCACCTGGGAGTACTGCATCCTGAAAAACTTAAAGATTGACTGTAATCTTGACCTAGTTCAGATGATTTTCAGAAACCCTTAAAAATAGCGTCCTGCCGAGAAGTATTTTTCCGGAAAAAATCTGGCACATGGGTTTTGTTCGTGCTTCAATGCTGAACAAACCCAGTTCCTCAGAATTTGGATTCTGAAACTTTTTCGGAAAAACCCCCAAAAATAGGGGCAGCAAGTTTGCTGATTTTGGAAAATTTGTCGAGATGGGTTTCTCTGGAAAATGATGCTGAATCTACCCAGTTGATCTGATCTGATGTAGCCTGTTGCTTTTTCTGTCAAATGCAAGAAAACCTAAGACGAGAAGAGAGGAAATAGACAGAAGATGGATTGGAAGTTTTATCTGATTCCCTGAAAAAATCTATCTCTGAGTCCAATCCTCAAAATAGCAATCCTTTCCTGCTTCAGATCTGCAAGAAAAATGAAGAACGGATGAAAACCTTCTTCAGATCTATCAATGGCGTCCTTGAGAGCTTGTGGCTGATTTTGATCTTTTATCCTGCAATGAAATAATGAAATGGGACGCCTTCACCTTGAATATATATGTTTAAGCTTCAGATCCACAAAATTGGGGACCTAACACAAGCTCAAAAGGTGATTTGGGCTTGAACTAAAGTTGAAAAGGTGATTTCCACTGATCGTGGAGCCTTTTAGCCAATTTTAACTCAAAAACTTTTGACTTTAGTCAATAATTTGACCCTTGACTTCTTTAGGCGTCCCTTTTGGTTTCTTGCAAGTTTTTAAATATTTTCTCTCCTGAAAGTCCTCTGTTTGATCCTGAATCTAGCATTGTCTGTTGATCTTGAGATGTCGCGGACACATTCACTGTGGAGCTGGATCCGAACTGAAGAGAAGTGCCTGGGAGACTGTTTGATAAAAAGCTGAGTTTAAGGCTTCAAAAGAATGGGCGCCTTTCCCAAGAAAAGGCGCTTTTGCCAATGCCTTAGTGATTTTTCAATCTTCGTTCTTCAGCTTTTTGAAATGACCTCTCGTGCCTTGATCTGGATTTCTCGTTGATCGGAGAGTCAGATGATTTTGCTTGATGTTTCATCAGGTACCCAGCTCTGTTCTGCCAAGAATGACTGACTTCAGGAAACCTGGATTTCAAATTAGGGTTCCTTTATTCAAGGGCGCCCCTCCTTGAAAAGGGCGCTTTTGCCCTTTGGCCTGATTATTTTCATCTGGAAAGTTGCCTACTTTGATCTTGATTATCCGTTGACTGCTCTGACAGATGTTGATGCTTGCAGTTGCGTTTCCGAGATTTACTTGTGCTGAGAGAGTTATCCTAGGAAGCCTTTTGTCATTGGTCAGCATCCGGAAGTCCAAAAGAAAGGGCGCCTTTCTTTTGAAAAGGCTCCTTTTCTTAGAACTTCGCCGTTTAACTGTGGTTTCCTGATATCTCCTCAACTGCCTCTTTTTACTTCGTCAGCCGCTGCTTGTGATCTGTCCCTCAGATGATTAATCTGTTTGTTTCACTGTTGAGTCAGTAATCAAACGTCGAGAATGACTGCTTCGGATGATCTTACTGACAGCATTTGACCCTCAAAGATCATGGGCGCCCCTGCTTGAAAAAGGCTCTTTTCAGCATTTTGAGTTCTCTCCTTCGTAACGTTTCCAGAGTTAGTCAAATTTTGACCTTTTTCACTTTCAGGAATCTCCTTCATCAAACAGCATCATTTTTGACCTTTTCCGCCATGGTTGCGTCGTTGAAGCTTTTGAATTTAACTTTCAGCACCTGGTACTGGCCAATCTGCCATTAATGGCTGCAGAGGTTCTAACTTTGTTCCTGAAAAATAGAAATAGACCCACCAGAGTAAAACATGTCTTTTGATGATTCTGACTTGACCAATGTGATCGTGAAGTCTTTTAATCCTATCAAAATCATTTTCGATCATTTCTGGGAAAGTCCTATTTTCGGGGGTTTCCCTGAAAATAGGGGAAAAAACCCTAATTTTCAAATTTTCAGAATTTTGCACGTGTGTTCTTACAGAAACCCACCAAGATTCTATGATTGGTTTGACCTAAAACTGACTTAACATGGCATTTTAACAAGATTTAGCTCAATTTATACAGAATGCCAAAATTAATTTTGGGTACAACAGAATCTTAGGTTGAATTTCTAGATATGCATTTGTCCATGCATTTAATAGGAGAATGCAATGAGACAACATCAGTTTCAGAGACGCATGAAGAATTCAGGCATTCTATAGAAGAATGTAATGTGGTAACAATAGTTTTGGAGTCTCACGAGGAGTCAATACTTCCTACAGAGGAATGCAGTGCATCAACACTAGCTAAGGAGACTCATGATGAAATTTCAAGCACTGAACCTACAAAAATTGAAAATATGTCTTCAGTTGATGATATCCTATCAGCTGATGAATTTCTTCTACATTTTTGTAATTCAGGAGGATTCTGGTTAGAACAACAAGAAAAAACTGAGAAGGTAGAAGTGGAAAATTCTTCCATCACAAATGCTGAATCATGCATTGAGGAAGACATCGAGGGAGCAGTTTCTAGTAGACACAAGTCTGATTTTTCTTTGCTTGAAGCCATTTTGAAGCAAAGAGCTAGCCACTTGGAGAGCACCATTGAAGAGTTGATGAGAAGTGTGCAACAGATGCGTGATAGCTTGATGAGTACGGTTGAAAAGATTTTTGATATCTTTATACTCCATGGCAGCACTTCATCAACTCAATCAGATCGTGAAAGAAGCAATCAAAGTTCGGTAACTACTAAAAAATAGATGTAAGATTTATCTAAACTTGATGACATTCATCGGCATATGAAGAATCTGATTTATAATGTGCCAAGGAATCAAGATGTGTGCTACATTTCTATTGCTTATATGAGGACAATTAAGAATACTATGGAAGAAATCAAAACAAGTCTTTTGCACATCATTCATGATAAAGATAGAGTTGTTCGAGTTGTTGACGAGGCTTTGGAATGGAACAAGCAAACAAAAGCCAAATTGCTTGAAGCTCATGAAGGTCTAAAAGAAGTTGAAAATCAAATCTCTGTTGCCCAATCTTTTTGGGAGCAAGAGAATAAAGGAAGAGCTGAAGAAATTCAAAGGGTACTTGATGAGCTTGATCTCATACAAAGGACTCATGATTTGAACCAATGTCTAGAAAGAAAGGAGACTTTAAGTTCATAACAGCTTGGCTTTCAAGCTTATGATAATCCTTTATTTGAGGTTGGTGCTAATGAGTTTCATGAAAATCCTTTTTTTGAGATTAATGAGAAAATCTCTTGAGGTACTAATGTTGAAGGGAGGAATTCCAGCACATCTTCCAGCAGTGGATTGATGATACATGAGTTGCTTAATGGTGAAACTATTGCTGATATAAATGCATCCACTCTTCAGGAAATGGAAAATCAAGGATTGGGGAGGAATGAGGTTGTTGTTCTTGATTGGCATTTTGATGAAGAGTTTATTCAATATTTGATGAGGATGTTGGTTAGATTTATATCAGATTTTATGTTTGCACTAGCTTCCTTAAAGAGTAATTGATTTCAAAATTGAGTTTGATAAAGGGTTCATTGAATCTTTCCGGAAATTCTTGTCTCATGATTTTGAATTCAGATTTGTTGAGTACTTCTTGGAATTTTAAGAAGTAATGATTCAGATGGAACATATTGATCAAGGAATTCAAGTCAGAATAATTCTCCGCTCGCGGAATGGTTCTTCCATACTTATAATCTGGGATCTTGGCATCAATTGGTATTTGACTTTTCTTGGAGTATGGGATTTTCAGTATGTCCTGATGAAGATTATCATGTGTGAAAGGAAAGTATGTTGGAGTGATAAGTGTCAAAATCTATGTTCTATATGTGCTGCTACCTTCTTTATTGGCCAATTGATGAATATTTTTGATCATCAATTGGTGTTTCGAAGAAGAAATTGGAACAAAGAATGGTTCTTTGCTGTGGTGGAGCTTTTAGAGTGTAAGAACCCTGTCTTATTCTGCTCCAAAAACTCAGTTTAAATGGATTGACATTTCGTCAAATGGTTGGCATGCAATGTTTGAGTTCTGATTTTCTGAGTGTTTATGTGTTTTGTTTTGTTTGATTTTCAAATGATATGATGCTAGGAAAGCAAAGTAACATAGATATGCAAATACAAGATGAATATTGACTAACTATTGCAATGGGAACTAACTGCTGAAGGAAACTTTAATTGTATTCATTCAAATCAGATATACATTTGCATACATAACCATGAACAATCATACTCGAATATATATACAAGTAAATGCAGGTCGATACTCTTAACAGTAGTTGTGAAAATATTTATCAGCAACAATAAACCCTTAATATGGACGCCAAACCTCTAGGACAACTTCTCCTCAAATAAGATGAAGCTAACTGACATTAAGTGCTTAGATGCCCACGAAGGATGACAAAGGAGCTCCAAAAGCTAGGCGCTTTACCTAGGAGTTCACATGCCTAGACTGGGTATGGTACGGCCCTGCAGCTGAAGTCTTTGCAGCCTTAAGAAAATCACTTGCCAACAAAGATGGTGCAAACAACAATTATTATCATGGTGTTCAATGCCTGATTCTTCACAAAGTTTGAACCAACTCTTCAAACCCTATTGATTATTGAAGATAAACAATTAAAATCTGCACACTACCAAACCCCGTGTGCCAAGAATGAAAGGCGCAGCCAGCAATATATTATTCTTCAAAGATAACTGATCTGCAATTGAATATTCTTTGGAACCCTTGAAAAAATGATGTAAACTTCTCCAATGATGTACAATGTTGACCTTTGGATGAAGCCAATCTCACAAGCAATCCTTTGGAAGATCTTTCACAACCTTAGGTATGCGAATCAATGAGCGTTTTCATTCCCAATGATCAAGAATTGTAGAAATTGCAGAAACCCTAGGTTTCCTCTTCTCCACAGCAAAACACTTCAAAGCCAAATATCAAAATCCTGGATAATCCATAATAGCTTGGTTGATCCCTTTATATAATTTTTCTCCAAGAAGAGGTCGACCCTCTAGAAGAATCTTTTCAATCATTTAAAATATGTGCATTTAATAACTTTATAATAATTCATTAAAGTGGGTACCCATTTAATTAATCATTTAATGTGCTTTAAGTCATTAGATGGCCCCTTTAGACATAAAGTTATAATATAACTTTATAATATGCTTTTTAATGATTAATTATTATTAAAGTCCCCTTTAATAATAATTAAATAATATAACTTGCACATTAATCCTTATTTCGCCAGGCCACTGAAAACTGGGATCAACACTGCTTCCACAACACGTCCAAGTGCCTTACTATAAATAGAAACACTGGACTCTCATGACCTGATGACTTACTGTAAATAGTAAGTGTGTACAACTGAGCCTTGAAACACCAAACGACGGCTAATCTTGAACCACCCAAAGCTCTGGAGAAGAAATCACCTTGATATCTGTCGAACAGGACCCTCTAACCAACTGCATTAGCCTACGAGGGCCAATTAATAGGCTAAACGATTAAGAAACTGGAACGAACTAAAAAGGGGGACATTACATAGAGTGGGTGTTTCCAGCTTTGAATATGAGCAGATTGGTCAAAATGAATGAGGATTTTCAATATTGCAGCTGTTGTTCATTTCTTAGCATGTTCATTTCTCTTAAACCGGATGTTGAGTCATTCATTTTAAACTTGGTGGGCAGCTGGTACACTCATATTCTCACTTCACAACCTCTTCCCAGAGGTGATTTTTGGCCTCAAATGTGAAAAATGGTGGCTTGGACTGATCAGAATCAGATTTTTGTTTGAGTTCAAGTTCTTCCTAGTAGTTACCGGCGCACATTCTTTGGTACTCATGTTTGGGGCAGCAAACCTTGGGTAGTTTTCGTTTGTCCTTTTGAGACTTTTGGAGATAGAGTTGTGAAAGATTTCAAGTGTCTTCCTAAAAATGTCTGTAATCTTCAGAGAAGGCATTGTACATCCTTGAAGAGTTTTGAGGATGAGTCTGTTATGTATATGCAAAAAGTTGCTTCCTTCTTTGCAAGTAGCCTTGTTGGAGTCACTTTTGCAGTTGTGACTTTGTTCGATGCTTTGAGGAGTTTTGTTGATAAGAATATTGTTGAGTCACCTAGATCATTCTTCCTTGTGCTCAAAATGCTGATAGTCATTGGCATTGCTGATATTGACTCCTTAGAGACTTTGGGGTGTGTGATGCTACAATGTTTTGAATTTGGTTCCTCTTGGTCTTTCAGTTCAAGTCACATGTTTCGTAACCTATTGAGGTTACAAAAGAGGAAAGTGCAGTTTTGGTATGTTGGTTATGTTTGTATGATCAGTGTAATGCAGCATCAGCGTGGTGGGTCTTTTTAGAGATGGACTTTGGACCCTGAGATCCTACTTGGCAAAGTATGGATCAATCTGTTTCCTTGGAATGTGGTGGTAGTGCTTGAGGACAAGCAATTTTGGGAAGGGCGGACTGTAATGTCCCTGATTTAGCCCTACACTCTTCAGTTGGATTTAGCCTATTTTTGAAAACCTGTAGGCTAATCAGTTGTGCAAATTTGGGTTTCCTATTTTATAGGAGGTTTCAACTTGACTTTTGAAGGCTTGCATGCAGGAGTTTGGAAGTGAGCTTCAGGGAACTTTCTGGGTTTTCAGAGAGCTTAAGGATGTGGTGATATGCATGTTATGAAAATGACATGCATTTTTTGCGGATACCTTGCATGCAGGAAAGGTTTTTGTGTTTTTCTAGGTTTTCAGAGAGCTTTAAAATGGTGTAACATGCATCTCCATTTGACAATATTTCTAGGCACTTACTATTTTTAGTAAGTCATGATGGTTGCCCAGTTTGTGCTCAAAAGGTGTTTGGAAACACTTACTATTTTCAGCAATTGCTATTTTTAGTAAGTTCTATTTATGGCAGTGTCATCCTATTAGTAGTTCAATCATCTCCAGTCCATCTTTCTATTTCGGGTAGTGAGGCAATTCAGTTTTGTGCGTTGGCTTCTTCATTCCTCTTGGTGCTAAGTTTCAATACTTAGTCAATTTTCTGTTATGGCTTTTGGACTCCATGCCTAGTTTCGGGCTATTTTTAGTAAGTTCTATTTATGGCAGTGTCATCCTAGCAGCAGTTCAATCATCTCCAGTCCATCTTTTGTAAAGTTCTTTGCTTGTTTGAGTGATAAATTTTTCCAAAATATTCAATATGACATATTTCGTTAGCCAAGTAAAAAGCATAAACTGAGTTTGCAAAGTTCCTTTCCCAGAATGTCAAGGGTTTTGTGTGGTTTCAGTGTAGCAGATTTCATTAATCAAGCAACAGTAGACATGAATCAAGATGTATTTGCATGCATCAACAATGACTAGAAACATATACAATTGCTAGATGCTTAAAAGGTTCAATTGCAGCTCAAACAGTAGGACATACGAGTGCTGTTACAGATAGCCAGAGACTACAACTGAAAGAAAATTATAAATTCTGCATTACAAATCCCTATCAGAACTAAGAGTGTGGCATAGAACATCAGTTATGACTCATACAACAATCTGATAAGCTTTTACTGGGTACAATAGAGGCTGTAAGACATGAACAGCAAATTACTACCCTTAAAGATATTCACCTATACTGCTCAAGGTACATTATGGACTTGCCAATGCAAACATAACACAAGAATACTTTCAGAAAATGTCTAGCAGATATGTATCAACAGAAATGAACATGTTCAGATCTGAAATTATATTCACAGCAAATAGTAATTCTATTCCCAACCTGGAGAGCTCTGCATAGGCCTGAGAAAGGAAGCAACATCTGAAAATCTGTATAGGGGAAGGTAAGGTGTCATGTCTAGACCAAAGAACCTCCAATGGCGCCCAACATACCACAAAATGCTTCCAAATCAAGCCGGCTAGGCTTCATCATCAGGAGCGACCCTCATACCAACTTCTAAATACACAGAGTTACACCACGTTTTGCTCTCAGTTGTTCACATATTCACTTGTTCTGCTCAAATGCCTCCCACTTGTGCTTCTTAGTCACCAACTCTTACTCAGAAAGAATGACCTCCAATAAATGGCCACAACCAAATGAAACTTGCTTCAGAAGACGTCTTCACCCCACAAATCGCGTTTTTAATCAACTCACCCAGATTCACTAAGACATTGCTTGGATATGACTCAATGTGCCTGCATTTGTGGCGCCTAGGGTTACCAAAAGGATCCACGCCTTCAAGCTGCTAAAACTTCTCAAAATCGCCCTCCATGAAGATGCAAAATCTCAGAAAAACGTGAAAGCGAAAATCTGAATACAATATGATTTCATCTTCCTTCAAAATGTTCGAATCTTACCAGCTAGGGGTGATATTTTCACACCCGAAACTGATCTGGAAGGGCTTTCAACCCTACGCCAAGTTCTGGAACTCTTCCTGTGAAAGCATGAATATCAAAAGGTGTTGATCAAATGAGAGTTTTTTTTTCTTTTGTATTCATACGCCAACTTTATTTCTTTTATTTATTTAGTTACTCTCAACATAAGTGACTTTTTGATAAAGTTATATTTGAAATATTTCATTAGTTACTTAAAAAGGGTATTTCCATAAAGTCACTTAATAAAGTGATTTAATTAATTACCATATCACCTTTTAAGATAAATTTGAACCTTAGGCAAATATTAGTAATTAATTAAATGATTCCCTCAATTCCAACACTAGCCTCGAGAATTAGAAGGCTACGTGGTCTCCTGAAATGCTATCGAGAAGGGGACATTACAGTCCTTCCTTCCCGAAATTGCTTGTCCTCAAGCAATTGCAAGCTCAGGTGTTGTAGAATCTGCTCATGCTCCCATGTGGCATCCTCAGCTGGTAGATCCTTCCATCTCACCAAATACTCCTTCACCACCCTGTTCCTCAACTTCCTCTCTCGAGTGTCTATAATCTCCTCAGGGACTAAGATCAAGTGTCCCTCCTCATCCAATGGTGGAAGCTCTGAAGAAGACGTAACTTGTTGACCAAGTGCCTTTTTTAGGCACGAAACATGAAATACATTATGAATCTTGCTACTTTCTGGCAGCTCCAACTCATATGCGACCTCACCAACCCGCCTGATAATCCTGTATGGTCCATGACTCCATAGAATTTGGGCTTGAGCTTCTCAGCCCCGCTCTTCTTAAGAGAAGACTGTCTATAGGGCTGCAAGCGAAGGTATACCAAATCACCAACCTCGAAACTACACTCAATCCTGTGTCTATCAGCGTATGTCTTTTGCTGATTTTGTGCCACCTGCAAATTATCTTTGAGTGCCCTCAAGATGTCCTGATTCTCCTGAATCCAATCCTTGGCTTTGGGAGCCCTACTATCACCAAAAGCCATCTCCATAAATGAAGGTGCATCGTAACCGTACAAAGCTCTAAAAGGACTCATCCCAATGGACATGTGATAAGTGGTATTATAACAATACTCTCCCAAGTGTAGCCACTTAATCCATGCCCGTTGATGCCCTGCAATGTAGTTGCGCAAGTACCCCTCAATCCATTTGTTCACAATCTCTATCTGACCATCTGTCTGAGGGTGATAACTCGTGCTCGAAGTCAACTCAGTACCTGCCAACCTAAACAGCTCCTGCCAGAATGCACTCATGAATCTACTATCCCTGTCACTGACTATGTACCGGGGTAACCAGTGCAATCTGAAAATCTCCCTAAAAAATAACTCAGCCACCTGTGGAGCCCTGTACTCTGTCGGGATAGCAAAGAAGTGAGCGTACTTCGTCAACCGATCCACCACCACATAGATACTATCTCTCCCATGTACCTTAGGTAGACCTGTGATGAAGTCCATAGAAATGCTCTCCCATTTATGCTCTGGGATAGGCAATGGCTGTAGCAATCCCGTTGGATGCGTATGCTTTGACTTGTTTTGCTGACAAGTCACACACTCCCTAACATGTCTCAATACATCATCCTTGAGGCCCTTCCAAGAGAACCTCTCTCTGACCTGTCTGTAAGTTTTGAAATAGCCTTGATGGCCTGCTAAGGGAGTGTCATGAGAAGTCTGCAATATCTTCTCCTTCAATCTAGACTCTGGCACCAAGTAAATCCTATCCTTGTAGTAAATCACATCATCCACCACTCGGTACCTGTCATCCTGAATCAACCCATCCATCAACTCACAAGCAAACTTATTCTTGGAGTACTCTACCAACAAGAGGGATTTCTAGTCCGTGGAAATCTCTGAAAGTGAGCAAGCTGAAGGTCAGCATTCTTCTTTCCCTTCACATACTCTATATCAAAGTCATATGCCTGTATCTTGCTAACCCACTTCTGCTGCCTCTCATTCAAATCCCTTTGCTCCAAGAAGTATCTGAGACTGTTGTGGTTGGTCCTCACCACAAACTTCCCTCCAACTAAGTACTGTCTGAATTTCGCCAAGGCATGCATAATGGCGAGCATCTCCTTATCATAGATGGAGTATACTCTCTCTGGTCCCCTCAACTTACGACTCTCAAAAGCTATAGGGTGTCTGTTTTGCATCAACACCGCTCCTATGCCCTCACCTGAGGCATCACACTCCAAAACAAATGGCTGTGTGAAATCTGGAAGTGCCAATACTGGGCAACTACTCATCACCTCCTTGAGCTTATCAAAAGTTCGCTGTGCCTCCTCCAACCAACTGAATGCGCCTTTCTTCGTCAAATCTGTCAAAGGTGCTCCCAACTGTGAAAATCCCCTCACAAAACGCCGATAGTAACTGCACAATCCAAAGAAACCTCGCAACTCTGTGAGTGTCCTAGGTGGTGGCCAGTCAAGTATTGCCTGTATCTTCTCCTGATGGACCTGTACTCCATTTGCACTGATCACATGCCCCAAATATAATATCTCTCTAAGGCCAAACTCACATTTTGAAGCCTTAGCGTAGAGTGACTGCTCCTCCATGATACTCAAGACCTCATCAAGATGTCTCAAATGCTCTTCCCAAGTCTGGCTGTAAATGAGCAAGTCATCAAAGAACACCAACAAGGATTTACGCAACTGCTTATTGAATATATGATTCATGCAAGATTGAAATGTGGCAGGTGCGTTTGTCAAACCAAATGGCATGACCAAGAACTTGTAGTGCCCATAGTGACAACGGAATGTTGTTTTGTGTATTTCCTGCTCTTTGACTCTTATCTGATGGTACCCTGAACGAAGGTCAATCTTCGAAAAATATATTGCCCCATGAAGTTCATCCAACAACTCATCTATCCTGGGTATAGGGTACCTGTTCTTGATGGTTTTCTTATTAAGAGCCCGGTAATCAATGCACATCCGCATAGTTCCATCCTTCTTCACCAAGACCATAGAGGAAGCAAATGGACTGGAGCTCGATCTGATGTGTCCCATCTCAAACAATTCTTTGATTGCTTTCTCGATCTCATCCTTGAATTTCTTAGGATGACGATAGGGGGTAGTGATCACTGGTTTGGCCCCCTCCTCTAACTCAATGGTATGCTCAAAACCACGATCAGGTGGTCTCCCTGGAGGTATTTCTCCAAAAACCCTATCATGTTTACCCAGTAGCTCCTGAATGTCAACATGATATGGCTGCTCTGAATCTGAAGACTCCTTGGTGGTGATCAAACACTCTGCCACCCAAGCTATGTCATCATGTCGGAAAATGCTCTCCATGTGTCTAGCGGATACAACCTTGGCTGATCCATTAGCCATGCCTCTAAGCACTACCCGTTGCCTTTCTGCTGTCCTGAACTTAAGTTCCATGGTCTAAAAGTTCTGAGAATATTTCCCTAATGAGTGTAACCACTGAATTCCCAGTATAGCGTGAGTGTCACCCAAATCCACCACATAGAAGTCATTTGTGGCTGTATAATTTCCCAATGTAATAGGCAACTATGGAACCCTCTGAGTGCATCTCAATTTATAGCCATCTGCCACCATCACATTAAATCCTTCAAATTCCTCTACGGGTAGCATATTTTTCTCAACTAGGGCTGCATCAATAAAGTTGTGGGTTGCCCCACTATCGATCAACACACATATGCGATGTCCCTGTAAAACTCCCCTAACTCTAAAAGAGTTGAATCTAGGAGTGCCCGATAAGGTGGCAATGATACCACTCTTACCCTCTCCCTGCAGCTACTCCTCATCTGAGCTGCTGTCGTCATTATCCTGAGAAGGCTCATCATCATTGCTCTCATCCTCAGACACAGCCTCAATAAGGCGAGCCTTGCCTTTTCCTAGGCAACGGTGACCTGGTTCCCAACGTTCCTTGCAATGGTAACAAATTCCCTTAATTCTACATTCCTTGCAATACTCCTCATCTGGATCACTTTTCTTGTTTCCCTTTTTCTGAAAAGACTTTTTGCCCTTGTTCTTTTGAGGAACGAAGGATTTAGAAGAGGTTTTGCTGTCCGGTGTGGAGAACTCTATGTCCCTAGCTCTAGTGATCGCATCTTGTAGGGAATCGGATTTGAACGCCTTAATCCAACCACGAAGTGGTTCGGATAGACCCTCAATAAAGAGCATAAACAACCTCTGCTCTGAAATATCTGTCACCATAACTGCCAATCACTGAAACTCTGAAATATATGTATCTACTGATCCACTTTGCTTAAGCTGTGCTAACTCACGGAAATGAAGCTCTGGATCCCTCTGATCAAACCTATCCATAATTTTCTGTGTAAACTCCAAATAGGAAGTGATGTTGGCATACCCTAAAGCTATGTTACCGGAATCGTGGCTTTACCCTCCCGATTCCGGGTACGGGACGTATCAAATCGGATACCTCCCAGATTTGTTGTGGAATTAGGTAGGGTTCGAAATTTCCCTTGCAGAAACGCTTCCACCATGCCGTTGACGAATCTGGACTTTTTTTTGCACGACGTGATGAATTTGTAGCGTTTCCCAAGTGTTTGGCGCATATTCTTTGTGGACTCTGTCGAAGCTTGTTGCAGGACGACGTGGGCTTGGAGATGACGTAGGCTGGGAGACGATGTGAGTTGCAGGTTAGGGGTGGGTTGCAGGTTCGGCGACAAATTTCTTTGCCAGCCGCAAATTTTTTGAGCACTATCTAATCATTTAAAAAAAATATTTTTATTCACATTTTAAAACTTTAAACAAATGAGTGGGTCGGTTTTAAATTTTTTTTAAAGGTTTATTTATTTTTATTTATTATTTAATATTGTGTGGTGTAAATATTAAATTATACGATCAGAAAAAAACACTTTTAAATTATTTATTATTTAGTAATTTACACTTATATTATTTTATTTATTATTTAATATAGGTATAAATATTAAATTGAATTATTTTATTTATAGGTGTAAATAATAATGTTTTATTTGTTTAAATTAAATTATTTTATTTATTATTTTAATATAGGTGTAAATATTAAATTATTATATGTATAATGTATATAGTAATATTATTATGATATTAATTATATTATAAAAATTATATTAATATATTGTAAATTTATAATTATACTAATTTTCTATGATATTTATATGTTTTTGTATGGACGTACCCAAATGTGCCCAAACTGAAATTTTTTTTATGCCGTACCGGCGTACCGTACCCGTACCCACGTACTCGTACCCGATTCGGCAACTTAGCCCTAAAGTGACAAGCCCATGATACCACCACTCATGTGCCTCACCATCCAAATGTAGCGTAGCATACTTAATAGCCTCTGTCTCCAACATGGGGTTTAGCTGGAAATAAGTGTCCAACTTCTGTACCCATGCTCTGGCTGTGCATTTACTAGACCCGCCAAAGGAAGGGATTGTGAGTTTCCCAACCTTGCGTTGAAGATCCTGGTTCTGCTATCCTTTATTGTTGTTTTTGGGTCTTTTCCAATACTTGATAGTGCAAAAATCCGCCAATGACATGACAGCATGGAATTCATCCCCCAACAATTGATATTCCCTCAAATAATTTGTGAATCCCTCTCCTTGTGCTTGCTGCTCCTGATTTCCAACAGGCTGTCCACCCAAGAATTGAGGCATGAGAGGCCTCGGGGTCACCCTACTAGCTGCCCTAGCATTGCTTTGAGCTGTATCATTGTTATCCTGTCCACCACTATGCCCATTCTGGCCATTATTGCCATTATTTCCATTGTTGTTGTTTCTACCACTCGCAAGTTGTTGGACAAGTTGTGCTATTTGTTGTGCTAGTTCATGTTGACCTCTTGCTAGGTCATTCAAAATATGTTGGGTGCTGCCCTCAGGTATTTCTTCTCTATCCCCCATGAATTCAAGTGGTCCCAACCCTCTTCTCACTCTCCTGTAATGAATGTCAAGTGGGTCGATAACTGGGATGTCTTCATTCATAACCCAAAACTACACACAGGCTGGCAGGAATGCTAGCTCTGATACCATTGTAAAGTTCTTTGCTTGTTTGAGTGATAAATTTCTCCAAAATATTCAATATGACATATTTCGTTAGCCAAGTAAAAAGCATAAACTGAGTTTGCAAAGTTCCTTTCCTAGAATGTCAAGGGTTTTGTGTGGTTTCAGTGTAGCAGATTTCATTAATCAAGCGACAGTAGACATGAATCAAGATGTATTTGCATGCATCAACAATGACTAGAAACATATACAATTGCTAGATGCTTAAAAGGTTCAATTGCAACTCAAACAGTAGGACATACGAGTGCTGTTACAGATAGCCAGAGACTACAACTGAAAGAAAATTATAAATTCTGCATTACAAATCCCTATCAGAACTAAGAGTGTGGCATAGAACATCAGTTATGACTCATACAACAATCTTATAAGCTTTTACTGGGTACAATAGAGGCTGTAAGACATGAACAGCAAATTACTACCCTTAAAGATATTCACCTATACTGCTCAAGGTACATTATGGACTTGCCAATGCAAACATAACACAAGAATACTTTCAGAAAATGTCTAGCAGATATGTATCAACAGAAATGAACATGTTCAGATCTGAAATTATATTCACAGCAAATAGTAATTCTATTCCCAACCTGGAGAGCTCTGTATAGGTCTGAGAAAGGAAGCAACATCTGAAAATCTGTATAGGGGAAGGTAAGGTGTCATGTCCAAACCAAAGAACCTCCAATGGCGCCCAACATACCACAAAATGCTTCCAAATCAAGTCGGCTAGGCTTCATCATGAGGAGCAACCCTCATACCAACTTCTAAATACACAGAGTTACCACGTTTTGCTCTCAGTTGTTCACATATTCACTTGTTCTGCTCAAATGCCTCCCACTTGTGCTTCTTAGTCACCAACTCTTGCTCAGAAAGAAAGACCTCCAATAAATGGCCACAACCAAATGAAACTTGCTTCAAAAGACGTCTTCACCCCACAAATCGCGTTTTTAATCAGCTCGCCCAGATTCACTAAGAGATTGCTTGGATATGACTCAATGTGCCTGCATTTGTGGCGCCTAGGGTTACCAAAAGGACCCACGCCTTCAAGCTGCTAACACTTCTCAAAATCACCCTCCATGAGGATGCAAAATCTCAAAAAAACGTGAAAGCGAAAATCTGAATACAATATGATTTCATCTTCCTTCAAAATGTTCGAATCTTATCAGCTAGGGGTGATATTTTCACACCCGAAACTGATCTGGAAGGGCTTTCAACCCTACGCCAAGTTCTGGAACTCTTCCCGTGAAAGCATGAATATCAAAAGGTGTCGATCAAATGAGAGTTTTTTTTTCTTTTGTATGCATACGCCAACTTCATTTCTTTTATTTATTTATTTACTCTCAACATAATTGACTTTTTGATAAAGTTATATTTGAAATATTTCATTAGTTACTTAAAAAGGGTATTTCCATAAAGTCACTTAATAAAGTGATTTAATTAATTACCATATCACCTTTTAAGAGAAATTTGAACCTTAGGCAAATATTAGTAATTAATTAAATGATTCCCTCAATTCCAACACTAGCCTCGAGAATTAAAAGGCTACGTGGTCTCCTAAAATGCTATCGAGAAGGGGACATTACATCTTTCTATTTCGGGCAGTGAGGCAATTCAGTTTTGTGCGTTTGCTTCTTCATTCCTCTTGGTGCTAAGTTTCAATACTAAGTCAATTTTCTGTTATGGCTTTTGGACCCCATGCCTAGTCAATGAACTTTAAGTTGTTTTTAAAGAGGGGCCTTCATGTGGTCGTCCAAGATGAAATATTATTATCTTTAATGATGTTTTATTTGTTCTCTTTGGTGGACGCCTAGGGAAGAGATCTTAAGTTATTTTAATATTTTTAAAAGTGCATTTGGAGACGAGTGTCCCATGAAGAAGTTGAAAAGGTTCTTTTTTGGAGGTTTCAAATTGATTCATTTTCCAGCTGAAGAGTCTATTTATTGGTGTCTTGCTCATTCATTCACATCTTTTGGAAATTTCATAATGTTATGCTGTTGAACTGAGTTTAGACTTTGCTACGAGGATTGTGTACCTCTAGCTTTCTATGCCATTCTTTGGGCCTAAAACTATGGCTTCCTAGATGGTTACTAAGACCATGCTTTATTCAGGAGTGTGGATAGAGCTTAATTTCTGAATTATTACAAGCATATTGCTTATGTATAGTCTGTTTGTATTGCTGATGAACTACATGGCTGAAGCGAACTTCTGCTGATAGCTTTGCCAACAATTTTTATCTCATTCTGGGTATCGGATCAAGCTGTCCTACTGTGTAGGGCACCCAGTTCTGCAAAGTTTCACATTTTCTTATTGAGTCTTGATTTTTATAGAAGAGGTCGACCCTTCCTGGAGGTTGTACCACTTATGTACCTTTGCATTGGGATTCGTGCCAAGTCTCTGCTGTTGTTTTGGCACTTTTTGATCATTGGAAATGGGATGCCATGGTTAGAGGCTTCAGTTGTTTGCTGTTTGAAGTCTTCTCGAGCTGCTTTGAAGAAGTGCTGACCATTTTGGTGAATCTCTTCATTGTTGGTCTGATTTTCTGTACTTATTGTTTTTTATCAGACTTTTTTAATTTTGATATACTGCTGATTTGAGCTCAATTTCTATATCATTCTCATATTGTATTAGTTAGAGGTTTTTACTCTAACTCTTTGTGGCTTTGGAAGCATAATTCTATGTATTTGCAGTTGAAAACTCTATCTTTGTAAAGTTGGTTTAGTAGTACTAACAACTGTTTATTATTTGCTGCATTTTACATATTTGTAATTACTCCCACTAAAGAAGTGGTTGAATTAAATAATTTTACTTTCATTACTTGTTTCATTTCCCCCCACTGAATATGTGGTAGAGTGGAATTCATGGTCGGCTTGCCACCTATTAATAATTGTAATTAGTTTGCTCCTGCTGAATAAGTGGTCGAGCTTATGGTCGATTGTCCGCCTACTCTTGTATTTACTTTCATTTCATGGTCGGCTAGCCACCTAGCAACCTTGTAATTCATTTCTAGTTGCTAACGATCCCCAACACCGTATGCTCTCACTTCACCCACATTGGGATCTTGGTGATCAAAAGGTGGAGGGTTACTTTCCAAACTGGGTTATATTTGGAGCTAACGCTAATAGTGGTGTTTGGTGCTAATTAAAAATCGAAAAAATTAAGGGGGAATATTATAGTCTTCATGCATTTTCATGTCTTGAAGCTCGACTTGGGCTCTAATACCATATTAAGATAATTCGACACAAAATGATTATCATGATATTTAATTGATAAAATAAGCAGAAACCGCTTTCTTATATAGGTTTGCAATGAGCTAAAAATAGATTGAACTAAAAATAGCAAAAGCTAAATAAAGCTTAAAGACTAATTTAAGACTAACTTAAAGTTGAAACGACTTTAGTAAACTCTAAGTCGAAAAATTAATTGACCATTATAATGTAATAATACTTTAGTATATTATTTTGGTTTTAGTTATTTTGAAAAAGACAAATTAAAAGGATAGCACATGCAAAGCAACAACTAAGATGAATAACAATTCTAATACAAAGCTTACTATTCTTCATGTTTAATCCAATGATGTAATGTCCCTCTCCTGGTTTTCCCTAGAATTTTCCTATTGAACACCAATTGCAGCATCTAGGGTTAGGATTTGTCTTACCCATTTAAAATATCTCTTCAATAATGCAATCTTGGGTTTGAATCCCGCAAACAACATATTTGAATCCTGCAAACACCATACGAACAATATATATATGCTTATGAGAGTTAGACAATTACATCACATCCATAGATTATCAACAATGCAAACATATTAGGATTTTTGGGAGAAGGGACATGATGGATCTGCCCGAAGCCATATACCAAGCCTAAGAGGGTGTATACCACAACCCTTCCCCTTGGCGACTTGCATTTGCTTTCCCTATCAGTGTCCCAAGCCCCTGAAGACACTTGCCACCTTGTGGAGTTGGGCGGGGGTTATAAGTGGGTAACTCGGCTCTCGGTGTAAGTGCCCTCTAGCTGGCTACCTACTAGCCTCATTTACCTCTTTTACTTACACCCCAGACCCTTCCTACAAGGTGGGTTCCAAATAGTCAAACATATCTTCTATTCTATCATAAGAAGTCACATTAAATATTCTTTTATTATGTATGGCAATATTTATACAAATGTAAGATAATGAGTGGCAGAAATACACCTGAATATAGGATATATCTGATACTAGAAATTTGCGGTGATGAACTGAACTGATTCCCTTTTGTTTCCTGATTTGTATGTTTTCTCTCCTTAATCGATGATTATTATATTCAAAAGATATTGCTTAATGAGAACAAATAGGTTAGTTCAAAGAATGACTACTGATAAGGATTGATAATTTCTGCAAGCATCATTATTGCATAATCGTACATAATATATATGCGTGTATATATATATTCCTAGTTGATTTCCATCTTCCAATAATCACTTTATATGAGTTTATATATATTTATAATTAATTCTATTCAACTTACTTCCCTTATTGATTTACCATTTGTCTTCATTTATCTCCTCTTGAGCCAACCTCTTCCCTTATATTTCTTCCTCCAATTCTGAGTATATCATATGAATGTATCTGCTGTTATATTCCCCAAAATTCCTTCTTTGGTCTGCTCCAATCTGTTCTTATTCCATTCTGTTGCCTTTCTAAGTGCAGATCCTTATTTATTTTCAATGCTATATCCTTGATTTATCTACTCAGATCTGTCCTTATTATCTGCTGATGTACTCCCAGATTTCTCCCCTTTTACTTATTTTTTCCCTCCTTTATACTTCCCACGGTGGGGAAGAGTCACCTCTATTTTACAAAGGCACATCCCTATTTAAACGCTGCCTCCCTCTATAGCTGCCTTTTGGTATTTATTAGTCACTGTATGTTATGCTGCTTTATCATAATATAATCTGCTTTTGTCTTTAATCGCTTCCTTTGACCAACTCCTCCATATTATCATTGCTTTCTTTAATTGTTGCCCTTACTCTGCTTTTTGTCTTATAATGATATCATTGCTGCACCTAAATACATTATTGCTGCTTGTAATTATATATTTATTTTTGTATTATGTTATATTTATAAGTATATTATTTTTTTTTTACATGTTTTATGTTAATATAGTATATATTTATTTTTATTAGTTTTATATTTATCATATTATAATGATTATAATAATATTTAAATTTGTATTTATATTTTTAATATTTATTTATTTGCATTTCAATACTTAGGTTTTTTAGTGTTGCTATTTCAGGGGCATGACAAATGATTAGAATCTAAACACTCTAATCACAAATACATAAAACTCAAATTGAACAACTTGAACAACAATTTCTATAGCATAAGCATACCATCAACTATCATTTTCACATTTTGTGCTTGGAGTGCTTATTTATAGGTTTACAAAACCTTTTTTTGGGATTTTGGGATAACCATGAATTAGTACCCAAAATAATGTCTTTAAATTTAAACATTAAAAATAACTAAAAAATTGAAAATAAAGCTAATCTAAACAAGTTTGAATAAAAGTTTTCTAAATATAAGATTTCTAAAAAATTGCCCCAAAAATAGATCCTCTATGCTCTAAATATAGGACTAGTTAAAAATAACTGATTTGAGAGCTCCTCTCAATGTTTTTTATGCAATCCTCATTTTAAAAGTAGATCCTTTATGCTCTAAATATAAGATTAGTTAAAAATAACTAATTTGAGAGCTCCTCTCAATGTTTTTGATGCACTCCTCATTTTGGCCACAATAGATCCTTCAAAGCAACTTAGAACCTTGATAAGTCATCCTTTGCTTGAAGGCAATCTTCACATGATGACTTTGAAGCGCTTGGAATGACAAGTGAAGGAAATGATAACTTTTACGTGTTTGGTCTTTAGACTTGCATTACCTTACGCCAAATCTGTGAACTTGGTCTTATGAAACCTTGGGGCATTTGATTTCACTTCAAGTCTTGGTGACTTAAATTTGTGAAAAACCCTTCATTGATTCCCTTAGTCAACAAATTGCAACATACTATTAAAAACCTTGAGAAAAAAATAAGGCATAGATTGCCTTAGTTGATTGTGAGTTGTTCTGATCATGATGTTGGATTTGTGTGGGCACAACTTCATTAATTGGTAGAACCTCTACACAAAAAAATTGGACTTTTCTCATACATACATTGTACTTGTGCAAGGTAAACAGTGTAATGTCTCCTTCTTAGCCAGCTTCAGTATCTCGATGGATTATCCTATCATTAGGTCCTCGTAGGCTAATGTTAGTGATTAGAGGGCTCTGTGTGGGAGTTATCTGGTTCTTCAGATGGTAGTTTATGGTGTTTTTTCTCTGGTACTTGGTGATATTCAGGGTTTGCCTTCTGGAGGTGTTTTGGGCTCTGTTTATGCATACTTACTATTTTTAGTAAGTCACTTAGATGTTGGGGTCCAGTCTTACTATTTATAGTAAGGCACC
>VDFB02122859.1:0-55872 GCA_007258455.2 Sequoia sempervirens
TTATTAATGGATGGATGAATGAATGTTATATGTTATTAATGGATGAATGAATGAATGTTATATGTTATTAATGGATGAATCAATGAATGTTATATGTTATTAATGGATGAATCAATGATTAATGTTATATGATTGGGTATGGGGAATTGAGAGTGATGTGAGGGGGGTGGGGGAGGCCAAATGAGCTTCCATCGTCACGTGGTTGGCCTTCTTAAGTAGAGAATATTAAACTATACTCAAAACAAAGAGAAGCTGAATAAGGTAATGCACTTTTCAATATAAGAAATGCATCGTTTGAAGCATCAAACCAATATGCAGTCTATATGTATGATCAGTCGTCAGTCTCTGCAATGGTACATTTCCATGAATATATAAATTTTTTTTTTTTTTAATTTTGCTTCTTCGTCGCAATTTCGACAATAACCACCGACGAATCAACAGAAAGGCTCGATGAAGTTTCTATAGCTGCGACGACGATTTCATCATAACTCCCTACACATTTCGTCGCCCTTCTGACGATATTTCGGCGTTGCTGCCACACTACTCTCTGCCAATTTCATCGCACTTTTGACAAACTTTTAGTGTTCTTCTGACGGTACTCCTTGCTAATTTCGTCGCAAATTTGATGAACTTTTCGCGTTGTTTCGACGCTGCTTCTTGCTAATTTCGTCACACTTTCGACGAACTTTTGGTGCGCAGCCGACGCTACTACTGGCCTATTTCGTCGCAAATTCGATGAACTTTTGGTGTTCTTTCGACGCTACTACTTTAGTATTTCGTCGCACATTCGATGAACTTTTGGTGTTCTTTCAACGCTACTACTTTAGTATTTCGTTGCTATTTCGACGAACGTTCCATGTTGTTTCCACGCTACTGCTTGCCCATTTCATCGAACCGACGATGAACTTCTGGTGTAATTCGTCAGTGGATAAACAAAGGTTTTGTCGATATTCTGACAAAATCCTGAGGTATTTCACGATGCTACCGACCGACGATTCTTCGCCGTTTAATTTGTCGTTGGCCTTGCGACGAAAAAACAACGACAGAAAGATTTTCGCCATTGCGTCGCTCTTCCGACAAAGATTTGTCGAACGACCGATGAACGACCGTCGGAAAATGGTGTCAAATCTAGTAGTGTGATATTATCTATGAACCAAGAAGGATGATTAAGTTTATTAAGGAAATTAAAAATATTCAATGAGTCACCCTCCAACCATATCTATTTGAATCCTTTAGACTGAAATAATTTTAGACCATGATGGACTATATATGCTTTCACAAAATGGTTTGTCTAGGTTCCCAGAGGGAGCACCACTTGTTCTCTTTGTTGAAGGGCCATCTTTGCATAATTTTTCATGTCCATCTTCCCATCTCTTATTAGCTTGAAAAATTTATCCTTAGCTATCTCCATTGCCACTAAAACTTGCATAAAAATATTACAAAAATTGAGTCTTCTTAAAAACTAAGTTCTCTTTTATTGCCATTAAACTATTTCCTCATTTCTTTGCTTTGAAATAAACCACACAATTTATGTAGTTAATAACAGGGTGATCCCATAATAGTGGTTTACAATTTTTGGCCAAACTGGACACTGAAATTATTATTTTTAACTAAATCTTCACATTCGGGCACCTATAGCGGCTAAACCGTGAGGAATTTGAAGATGGTGCAAACTAGAGTCATCAATTTTTTTTGTAGATTCTAAAATTATTTTTTTCAAAATTTTTGGAATCAAATTGCACTTCTTTTCCATCTCCCACGAAAATTGATTTTTTGAAAACAACATTTTAAAAAGTGACGCCAGTATAGCATAAATTTTTTCCATGAAGGATAAAATTCTAATTCTTTCAAATTTAAATTTGTAACTCGATATCTAGTGCTTCCACTTGGTTAGATAGTTTTTTTATTGAATATTTTTTCCTTAATCAAGTTTCAAAGTCAAACGAATTACAATTAGGACATAGCCTTGATATACACGTAACTTTTTTGTATATGTCAAAATTTTATTTTATTTTTTGTTGGATCAAGGACTTCAATATCTGATGCACTCATATTTTTCAATTTTTTTGATAATCTTCTATTTTTCCACATGTGAAGAACAAAGAAATTCATTTTCGATGAAAACCTATGTTTAATAAAACTTAAAAACAAATACATAACAAAACCAAAACATATTAAAATTATATTCATTGATAGCTTGTTCTAAGGAATACCATAATCATTTGAAATGAATTTTAAATGAATTCATTTGATTCCCCAAAAGCTAAATCAAAAGTGATTTTTTATCAACATTTTGATAGGTGTAAAGGAGATGCATTTATAGGTATGGTTTAAAACTAGTGAGGTTCTATCCAAGGGGGTTTGATCTAAGGTGATTTGATCAAACCCTCTTCAATTGGAATCCTTAAAATAGAACTTTGTAAGGCTTAAATCATTATATTTTCTAAAAATATGTGATTTCAGCTAAAATTTGTTCCTCTCAGGAATTGTAAACCACTATTGTGACATCACCCAACAACCAAAATAAATTACATGATTTACCCATTCCTTGTCTAAAACCACATAGTATTTCTTTTCAATTAACCATACACGAATCCCCCATTGCAACGCCCCACCACGAAACCCCAAAGAACAACACAACAACTAACAATTATGACAATTTTTTTTTTTTAAAAGTGAATCAACATATAGATCATACTAACAATAACATAGAATGTAATCTGCATGTACATTTGTATTGACTATGTCCTTTAGGGTATCATGACTGCAATACGAACATAACAATTAACCAACCTAAACATACATCATAAATAAAACTAATAAAAAGAGTTCATTTACATCTTCTGCATTAAAAGAATTAGATATACATATTTCCACGGATACAACATCAATCAAGAGAAAAAAATAAAAACCAATGAATACATATACAACTTCCCATACATGGGGTAGATCATTACATTGTTTACAAATTTACATCAAATCTTCCCTTATAACAACGAGAAGGATACATCCAATAAATGATAAGATACACTTGAAATGATTACATTACATAACAACAATGCTAACCAAAGTCTAGTACAAGATTTGGAATCTTTGCATCAGGTACCACATCCATGCTCTGAACATCAATTGGGAACCCAATGTAGTGCATGGAACATTCCACCCAACCATGTGGAACCCTAAGGTCCACCCCCCATTCTAGAAGATAACGATAAGGTCCCATGACCAAAGTAGCCAAGAAGATAGTAGCATGACACAAAAGGGCTAACATGACTCCAACATATAAATACCAAAAGAAAATCAAAACAATGGCACCGCTTTTAGAGGTATGTAGCAACAAAGTGAACACAAGACAAGGGAATGCTAGGTTGCTATAGGGAGGAGTGTCATCACATAGATTTCTATGGGTTACCTTGGCATAAATTTCCTAGGCTACCAGACCCCCATCCTGAGTTACCCTGGCCACCTCTACCAACCATCGGACCCCCATACAAACTCATGAGGGATCAACATACTTTCCAAGAGGACAAGGTAGTTGATCTTGCCATTGGAGGCCTTCCCACTCATCTCAAGCCTAAAAATTCACTTGAGCCATGAGTGAGGCGTTATCTTGATTAATGTGAACTACCCAACCCCCAATTCATTTTAGATTATCATTGATTAAGATACTCTCATGAGTTACCCTGGCTGCCACTTTGTGTGCTACACCCCCATTGAGAGCCACTCCCCCTACTAACAAATAGAGACCCAACACATCAAATGGGGTATATCCAACTTGCACAAACTAGCAAAGCCATATAAATAAGCACATAAAGAGAGGCATGCACCAACTCACACAAGATCTCTATAATAGAATAATTTTCACAGTGCAAGGCTAAAACCCACATAAACATGATCAAGTATAAGAACAACAATTCACAAAGAACTCAACATGAAAAAAAACAATAAGTAAACTCTTTCCCAACCTCTAGAATCCTCACAATAACCATTTGACACCAAAAAGCTCACTCCATTAAAAAATAACCTAAAAAACTCAACTCACAATAATCAATAGTAAATCCAACCAAAATGGCATCCAAGGGAGACGTCAATTTTCTCCTCACATGATAACCAACCACTAATTACCTAACAAACTTACAATTTGGCTAATAAACAACTTTAACAAAATCAACAACCATTAATTAATACTCTAATTCTTTTATTTAAAGAAAACACACAATAAATGAGCCATCATGGACGACTCCATAATTAAACATCACTTAATCCATTAGTCATCCACATCGTCTAATACAACAACTAATCATAACGTAACAACCCTAAAGAGTTTTCTTATATAAGGCATTAATCACTAACCTTACTTCATACAATTAATCAATTCCATGAAATAATTAAAGTGTGCAAAATAAATTTACAATGCAACAATTACATTTTCTAAGCATTCATCTTAAACCAAGAGTAATACATTATTCCATGTAATCTAATTTTCTATTTACACAAATCAAACCTTTCATATCTAAATTTTCCTTAGTTTCATTTATACGTCTTACATGATCATCTAATAATTAAGGAAACAATGTTTTCTCATTGATCTCATCACATTTATATACACATAGATATAAATACTTAGATATATCACTTATACAAAAATCTCTATATATATAATCATGTATAAGTATATACATATATGTGTGTGTGTGTGTGTGTGTGTGTGTGTGTGTGTGTGTGTGTGTGTGTGTGTGTGTGTGTGTGTGTATGTATAATATACACATATTTCAATGTATATATATAATTAGTGGTATTCTTTTATAGCAGCGCAACTGCTATCATTCATGGCACAAATAACACTAAGATGACAAGGCAACAAATATCCAAGGAAGATCAAAACAAAAGAATTGAATACAAAAATATGTAGCCAATAACCAAATGGAGGAGTCGATACAATTCTGATAGCTAAGAGGTCAACAAACACTAAGTTAAGACAAATATATGGATGAAAGTACAATATCAACTATAATAATAAGGAATATGAATTAGATTCGAATATCTTCACATCAAGTGCTCAATAGTTCATTATAATTTGAGTGCAAGGTTCTGAACCATAAACTAAACAGTACAGAACAAACACTTTGGGTATGCAGTGGTGTGACTAATCACTGGGCTGGCACAAATAAAGAGAATAACATCAAAATGGCTCAAGCAATATCAAATAAAGGAAACTATATATATCGCACACCAATGAATTCTTGGAGAGTCTTCAAGAATTTCAGCAATTACCAATGATAGAAGAAAAATAAACACAACCACATGGAATACAAGATTGTAGAATAAGTTTGAAACAATATGCTAAGAGTATTGAAGCAACATTGACAGAAATATTTACTCATTGATCCAATTTGAACCTAGTTAAATGCAAACACGTTTGTTCCAAATTAGCATCCAAAATTCAAGCATTTATTCCAAAAAAAGGAGAAGGCTACAAAAGAGAGGAACTTGGGCTAATTTGATTGGCTAAGCTGAAGGTTGATGCAAAGCTCTCTATCTCCAATTTTCCATTTCAACACACTTCCAATCCCTTCAACCTCTGCAGAAGTCCCAAAACTAGAGAAAAGTTTTTCAAGAACAAGAAAATTATCACGACCTAGAAGCAAGATTAGTGTCCATAAAATAACCATAAAGCCCCCTTTCTTTTTTCCCCTTAACCAATTTATTTACTATTCCATAACGCCCATTACTCCATGCCCTCTCTTCTTAAATTAATTATTTTATTTAATTTCCCCACTACTGGTAACTACCACTTATTATTATTATTATTATTTTATAATTTAACCATACCTTTTCATTTGCACACAATTAAATCAAATTTTAAAACTTTTAAGTTATTAATTTAATCTTCCATTTTACTTTTGTTTGCACACACTATAGTTAATATACATTTATTTTAATATTTCAATATTAGACACAAACTTTATTTATTTAAACATAATAAAGGTATTATCAATATTTTCATTTATCGACACCACAAACATATTAAAGCATTTATTTTAATTGTCAAAATACCTTTTTTTAACTGCAATAATCTTTGATTTTAATATAATAATCAATCAAGCATTAATAAAAAAATTAACTCAAATTATCATATTATCAAGCAGTACCTAACCTCACAGCGAAACGGAATGCAATACAACAACATCGACAAACTAACTTAAACTGACCACACAGATAGGGTGAATCATGGAGTGGCATTACATCCCCCCCTAAGATTCAACTTACTCCTGGAAGTCGCAAGATAAGAATAAAACATTAACACATTAATCCTAGAATTCGTTAAATAGTACAATGTTCACCTTTCGTTTAATGTAAATACAAGAAACATCAAATAATCATGTAACCCAATATCAACATGGGCAAGAGATGAGAGCAACTGACCATGAACACAAACATGACTGACATGTGACTGACGGAATACAAATCCTCTCCAAGGATGATGGCAAGGGTGGGGAACCTTAAGTTATCTCCATTCAATGTTTCCCATTGGGTTTTAAGGCATGCTTAGACCTAGAAATTCATGTGGAGTCGATGCCTTGTACCTGCAAATTGCATCAAAAAAATTGTCGAACAACATATATATATTTATATCAAACAATTATACACACTGTGAGAGAAAATCACATCGTAGTAGGGTACTCATAAATGAGTAATGCTATACTGTCCCTCCCACCAAGACACTTCAAACAATAATCCACATCAACGAATAACAACAATTATAGCATAAACCAATCGCTACATATTAATCATCAAAATTCTACTCTTTCGCAAAATACAACATAATTATGCACTATATTAATGATCTAGCAAGAATTCATCACATACACACAAAAGTTCACATCACCGGGAATCACATCACAAGGATACACATGGTCCATAATGCATCCCTGATAGAAAGAATATCAGTGCATTGCACACTACACTGAGGGTCCCATCCTTTCCACCAGTTTTGTACACCTTTGGACACACACCATGTAAGAACAAATCTCGGGTTATTAAGTGAGGATGACCAAAAAGGGAAAACATAACCTCAAGAGTGTAGGAGTTTAGGTGAACTCCTCAAACACCCCAGAATCGCCTGCAAGACAAAATAACTTCCACAAGAGAGAAATGGCAGAAATATCATGATATCATTAAGATGCAAGAATGCCAAATTGAATATGAGATGATTACAAATGTACAAAATTCCTTGAATATATAGGCATGAGTGAAAACCTAAAATGCGTAAGATGTTTCCAAGTGTTAAAATCACACTACATGTGACAACATGTGAACCCTATCTAGGAAATGATAAAAAGATAGAGATAAGTTCTAGAAGGATAACTCATCTTCTAGAAGGAATCTTATCTCCTACAAACAAGGAAGGGGGAATTACCCCATTATTAAATTATTTATCTAATAATGCAACCTAGGACTAAAAATATTACCTAAGTAAGCTTATGCAAAGTGTAATTAAATAATTAATTACACCGAGGGTCCCATCCTTTCCACTAGTTTTGTACACCTTTGGACACACACCATATAAGAACAAATCTCGGGTTATTAAGTGAGGATGACCAAAAAGGGAAAACATAACGTCAAGAGTATAAACAACTAGGTCAACGTAATGGGATCATATGTATCCAGAGTGCCCAGTGTATGAACCTAGGCTCTGATACCAAGTGTAACGCCCCACCACAAAACCCCAAAGAACAACACAACAACTAACAATTATGACACATTTTTTTTTTCTTAAAGTGAATCAACATATAGATCATACTAACAATAACATAGAATGTAATCTACATGTACATTTGTACTATGTCCTTTAGGGTATCATACTACAATACAAACATAACAATTAACCAGCCTAAACATACATTGTAAACATAACTAATAACAAGAGTTCATTTACATATTTTGCATTAAAATAATTAGATATACATATTTCCACAAATACAACATCAATCAAGAGAAAAGAATACAAATGAATGAATACATATACAACTTCCCATACATGGGGTAGATCATTACATTATTTACAAGTTTACTTCAAAGCTTCCCTTATAACAATGAGAAGGATACATCAAATACATGATAAGATGTACAATTGAAATGATTACATTACATAACAACAGTACTAACTCAAGTCTGGTACAAGATCTGGAATCTCTGCATCAGGTACCGCATCCATGCTCTGAACATCAACTAGGAACCCAAAGGAGTGCATGACACGTTCCACCCAACCATGTGGAACCCTAAGGTCCACCCCTTGTGCTAGGAGATAATGATAAGGTCCCACGACCAAAGTATACAAGAAGACAATAGCATGACACAAAAGTGCTAACATGACTCCAACATTCAAATACCACAAACAACTCACAACAATGTCACCACTTCTAGAGGTATGCAGCAATAAAGTGAACAAAAGACAAGGGAATGCTAGGTTTCTATAGGGAGGAGTGTCATCACATAGCTTGCTATGGGTTACCTTGACATAACCTTCCTAGGCTACCAGACCTCCATCCCAGGTTACCCTGGCCACCTCTATCAGCTGCCAAACCCCCATACAAACTCATGTGGGATCAACATACCTTCCAAGAGGACAAGGCAGTTGATCTTGCCATTCTAGGCCTTCCCACTCATCTCAAGCCTAGACAAGCACTTGAGCCATGAGTGAGGTGTTATCTTGATTAATGTGAACTACCCAACCCCTAATTCATTTTAGATTATCACCAATTAAGAAACTCTCACGAGTTACCCTGGCTGCCACTTTGTGCATCGAATCCCCATTGAGAGCCACTCCCCCTACTAACAACTAGAGACCCAACACATCAAATGGGGTATATCCAACTTGCACAAACTAGAAAATCCATATAAATAAGCATGTAAAACAAGGCATGCACCACCTGACACAAGATCTCCATAATAAAACAATTTCCACAGTGCAAGGATAAAACCCACATATAGACATGATCAAGTATGAGAACAATAATTCACAAAGAACTCAACATGAAAACTAACAATAAGTAAAATCTTTCCCAACCTCTAGAAGCCTCACAATAACCATTTGACACCAAAAAGCTTGCTCCATTAAACAATAACCCAAAAATATCAACTCACAATAATCAAATTAGTAAAACCAACCAACAGGGCATCCAAGGGAGACCTCAATTTTCTCCTCACATGATAACCAACCACTAATTACCTAACAAACTTACAATTTGGCTAATAAACAACTTTAAAAAAATCAAAAACCATTAATTAATAATCTAATTATTTTATTTAAAGCAAACACACAATAAACGAGCCATCATGGACAACTCTATAATTAAACACCACTTAATCCATTAAACATCCACATCATCTATGCAACAACTAATCATAATGTAACTTTGAACCTAAATCCTAAACTTGCAATAGCACAAGAAACAAACAACAAATTAGATTGAATGCAAGCTAGAATGTAGATTCCTCAAGAAATTCATTTAAATTGCAAGAGGGAGAGGAAATGAAATGGAGAACACAACCAAACTTAAAACATATCAAATCCTATTCTAAAGCAAAGCAAACTCTTAATCTCTTGAGGGAATTGGTGCCAATTTGATGTGAAAATTGGCCCTTTCCCAACTCCAATGATGCAATGGTGAATTGATGATGAAAGTTGATCCAATTTGATGAAGAGTGATGAGTGCTCCAAGATAAAAACCTGCATAACCTAGCTACAAATTCAAAAGTATGGATGAAGATTGCTAAAGATTTGAGCATAGTACGTTTACTCAAATTGTGGATGATAAATATAATAGAGGAGCTCTCTATTTATAGAATGACAAGTTGAAAGAATGCCCAAAATAGAGCAATGTGGGGCTAAATTTCATCCAATGGAAAAGTGCCACTTGTCCAAATGTGAATGGGCCAAGGATGTGCAAGTTTTGATGAATGTGCCAATAAATACCAATATTTGAATTGTGAAACTGTATTAATGGCAAGGTGGAGGGAGAGTCAAATGGAGTTATGGCCACTTGGCTCAATGCAAAAGGACTTGTAAGAGGGAATGAGTGCCTTGTTGGAAGGACAAAATCAACTTAGATTTGAATTTCAAATTTGAAGAATATTTCTCCAAAGATGCCATGTTGAAGATAAATAGAGATTTAATAAATCAAATAACTCTATTTTCATGTGCAAGTGGCAAAAGATGGAGGATGGGACATAAGAAGAGATTAAATTAATCAAGGTTAATTAATTTAATGAAGGGATTAGGTGATTTGACTAATTGATTTAGGTTTGTGGGTTGAAATAAATCAAAAAGAGGTGAAAATGATTAAGACCTAGTTAAATAAATATTTTGATTTATTTAACCAAAGGGGGTGATGTTTGATTAAATTAGATAAATGTTTGATTTATTTAATTTAATAGAGGAACTATAGAGATTTAATTAAATAACATGAATTATTTAATTAAAACAAAGATTTAGGAATTAATTAAATAAAATGGTTTATTTAATTAACGAGAGATAATGACTTAACAAGATAACATTGATTTATTTTATTAAGAGATGAAATGTGATGAATTTAATCAAATACAGGTTATTTGATTAAATGGTTAGACTAAGGGATGATTTAAGATGAAATGGTGTTAGTAGTTAGGATTAGATGCACAATGTTAATCAATACATTTTATGTGTCTACAGTAACAACCCTAAAGAGTTTTCTTATATAAGGCATTAATCACTAATTTTACTTCATACAATGACTCAATTCCATGACATAATTAAAGTGTGAAAAATAAATTTACAATGCAAACATTAAATTTTCTAAGCATTCATCTTAAAACAAGAGTAATACATTATTCCATGTAAACTAATTTTCTATTTGCACAAATCAAACCTTTCATATCTAAATCTTCCTTAGTTTCATTTATATCTCTTACATGATTATCTAATAATTAAGGGAACAATTTTTTCTCATTGATCTCATCACATTTATATACACATACATATATCACTTATACATAAATCTCTCTATATATAATCATGTATATATATATATAATTATAATATACACATATTTCAGCATATATATATATATGTATAGATGTATGTGTATATATATCTATATATATATATACACACACATACACATACATATCTATACATAGTAATCAAACTTTCACTCATATGAAATATAGAAAATAGAGTCTCAGCTACGAATTCATCGAACTGAACTCTATACACATAATCATATATATATATATATATATATTTATACATTTAAACAATCAGATGCTAATGTTACTTAAAATCCATTGAAAATATGAAACTTAATTAGTACATCCGTTAACCAGATAAAAGCTTATGTTAAACTAATAGTGATTACTAGACATAGAAAAGGGCTCGACTACAGGGTAGGGCATTGAAGGTTTGATTTAGCATTACTTAAAACAATCGAATGCCACATTCAAAAAAAGTTTTCTCAGTTTACAGACAGTGGACGTAAGAAAAAGGAAACAACCAACAACAAGTCAAATATGCTTTTAATTCAATCATCCTTAAGATGACTTTACAAGGAACCCATCGAATAGAAGTTACAATACATTGCATTCTAGCAATGAATCACATAAGAAAATCGCATGAGGGCTATAAGGGTGGGCTTTCCATTAACTTGGAAACAACAACTATGATATCACATGACTATTGAGAGGATATGCAGTGAACTCGGTGACTACAACCAATGCCCAAGCTTTTAACGAATTCAGCCCAACTTAGAACATCAAACGATGACTACCAAAATATTAAATTTATTCATTGAAATCAATTCACAATTATAAGAATGTTCACCGAAATCAAGATTAAACGGGTTGAAACTATAAAGAATAGACATGCGACACCAAAGAACCAGTATTGTTCCAAATACTACTATATGCAATCAAAATTGGGTATTCTTTTATAGCAGTGCAACCCCTATCAGTCATGGCACAAATAAAACTAAGACGGAAAGGCAACAAATATCCAAGGCAGAGCAAAACAAAAGACTTGAATATGGAAATATGTAGCCAATAACCAGATGGAGGAGTCGATACAATTCCAATAGCTAAGAGGTCAACAAACACTAAGTTAAGACAAATATAGGGCTGCATGGATGAAAGTATAGTATCAACAATAATAATAAGGCAAATGAATTAGATTTGAATATCCTCACATTGAGTGCTCAACAGTTCATTATAATCTGAGTGCAAGGTCTCAAAACATAACATAAAAAAATAGAACAAACACTCTGGGTATGCAGTGGCGCGACTAATCACTGGGTCAACACAAATAGATAGAATGATGAAAAAATGGCTCAAACAATATCAAATAAAGGAAGCTATATAGATTGCGCACCAATGAAGTCTTGGAGAGTCTTCAAGGATTTCAACAATTACCGATGACAAAAGAAAAATAAACACAACCACATGGAATACAAGATTGTAGAATAAGTTTGAAACAATATGCTGAGAGTATTGAACCAACATTGACACAAATATTTACTCATTGCTCCAATTTGAACCCATTTAAATAAAGACACGTTTGTTCCAAATTAGCATCCAAAATTCAAGCATTTATTCCAAGAAAAGAAGGCTACAAAAGAAAGGAACCTAGGCTAATTTGATTGGTTGAGTTGAAGGTTGATGCAAAGCTCTCTATCTCCAATTTGTCATTTCGACACACTTCCAATCCCCTCAACTACTGTAAAAGTCCCAAAACCAAAACCCCCAAAACCAGAGAAAAGCTTTTCAAGAACAAGATAATTATTCATGACCTAGAAGTAAGATTAGTTTCCAGAAAATAACCAAAAAGCCCCCTTTCTTTTTGCCCCTTGACCAATTTATTTACTATTCCATAATGCTCATTACTGCATGCCCTCTTTCTTAAATTGATTATTTTATTTAATTTCCTCACTACTGGAAACTACCACTTATTATTATTATTATTTTATAATTTAACCATACCTTTTAATTTGCACACAATTAAATAAACTTTTAAAATATTTAATTTATTAATTTAATCTTCAATTTTACTTTTGTTTGCACATGCTATAGTTAATATACACATATTTTAATATTTCAATATTAGACACAAACTTTATTTATTTAAGCTTAATAAAGGTATTATCAATATTTTAATTTATCGACACCACAAACATATTAAAGCATTTATTTTAATTATCAAAATACCTTTTTTTTAATCACAATAATATTTCATTTTAATATAATAATCAATCAAAGCATTAATCAAACAATTAACTCAAATGATCATATTATCAAGTAGTACCTAACCTCATAGCGAAACAAAAGGCAATACAACAACAACATTGATAAACTAACCCAAACTGACCACATAGACAGGGTGAATCACAAAGGGACACTACACCCATGTAACACCCGCCGTGCAAACCCCAAAGGACAAACATTGCAATTTTTTTAAAAATAAAATAAAATAACACAAAGTAAACATGCAATTAAACATTAAAACATATTTACATTGCACATTAACATCATAACGTCAAGTCCTCTAGGGCACACGAGGTCACATCGCATAACAAACTCATAACAAAAGGATAAAAGATAATGCTAAATAACTTATCTAAATTTACATACATCAAAATTACAAAATCCATTTATAGAAGTACATCCATGTATCCATAAGTAAAAGAATAATACATCACGTGATACAACTATATCAAATCTCATAAAATGAATGGTTACAAATGTTCATATACAATACATTATCGTTTAATACATTACATGATCAATAATGAATACAATGAAATCTCCCATACATGTGGGATAAATACATAGTACAAATAATGTCTGAATTACAAAATGAACAACTGGTACAAGCTCTAACTGAAGAATGCTGAGAAGAACAAACGTTGATGGGGAATCCAACGGGTGCAGAGCACGTTCCACCTGACCACGTGGGTTATAAATAACCTACCCCCCATGCTCAGAGGTGACAAGGAAGTAATCATGACCATGAAATCCATAAGGCTAACTCAAATAAAGAATAACACAGTACAATAATTCCAAATACAACATCAAGGATTACAAAGGACATAAACGACAACATCCATAAGTCAACATAATATACATAAAGCCATAAATCTCATCATAAAAAAACCAAAGCAATAACCATTAACCAAGTAACCAAAGAAACAATCATAAAACATTTCCAAATGAATCTGAAACAAAAATCATAACACAATTTCAGAGGCAACCAAGGAAATAAGGGGGTATGTGCAGGATCATGATGGGCCAAAAAGTGGCAATATGATGGGTTTTTGTAGGGTATGTGGCTGATGAATTTTTTTTACCCAAAATTGATGAAACGAAAAGGGTTTTTAAAGGAGATTCTCAGATTTCCACCAATATAAATTATGATTTACTTTGAATTTAATAAATAATTATTATTTATTTTCTATTTGAATTACAACTAAAGTCCTGATTGATAGGCTGATTGAAAAACATCTATAGCTTTCAAACGATATCACATTTTTTGAATCTGAAACATGCGTCACATTCTATGATTCACATACTATAGGATTAACAAAAAAAGAAATGAATTCCATGAAGTTTTGACCAAGTTAAGGTGGTTAGACATCACGAGTTTTTTATTTTTTAAAGTTGTAATAAAAAATCATAATTAATTATTTAATTGGAAAAAATTACAAACAAATATCATCACATGGACATGAGTCCTCTACTTATATCTAAAATATTATAAAAAAATATTATCATTTTTTATTATGGTTTAGGGTGGTCAGACACCTACTTCTTATTTTTCCACGAAATTTAAGTACTACTACATTGAAATTTAAAATTTTCACCAAATAGATTTTTTTAATAAACCTAGTAGTTTAGAAACTACATTCAATTTTCTACAAATTCTATTCTTACATATTTTTGAAATAATATAGATAACGTATTCAAATTTTTACGTCAAGTTGCCTAACTCTGATATTTTTGAATTTTTTGCCACTTAAGGGCCTTTTTTTTCCATGATGATCCTGCACATACCCAAGGCATAAGGACATCTAGTGGAAAGTGTCATCGCATAGCCTACATGGGTTATCCTGGCCCTTCCTCTAACATGAGGCGCCGACCCCCATCTATGGTTATCCTGGCCCTTCCTCCTACTTGAGGCACCGGCCCCATAGGGTAGCTCATGTGGAGCCATTAACCTCTCTTGAGGACAAGGTTATGACTTTTCCAACCATGACCTTCTTAGTCTACCATTAGTCTACGATAGCCCTAATGCATAGACGAGGTATCCAAGATTATCTTATGTGTTTTTACTACCGGTCCCCCTAAGTTCTATTATTAGGTTTTCACTTGTTAATCTACTCTTATGTGGGTTATCCTGAGCTCTTCCTCCTTTTGAGGCGCCAACCCCCACGAAGAGCTACTCTCCCATAAGACCTCGAAACATAAACCAAAACAAGGAAAGGGTTGTACCATAGAGATCAAAGCATAAATCACAACCAAGACATGCGAGGCATTACCCATCTTGCTAAACACCTAAACAAAGTCTCAACACAACTTGTACAACCCTTCCAAATAATAATACTAATAATTTGCAACTTCCAAAGCACGTACAACAAAGATAAACATCCAATGATAAAATCATGCCTCTGGAAACTAAGGTTCACAATATCCCAAAAATGGGTTCACAATTACAATAGGGTTCCCACATCGAAAGAAAAGCCAACAATAATAAAATGGAAAAATAAACAATTTCATAGGGTTTCAAATTCAAATCAACATAATCAACAATACATTTTATTCTATTACATAAATGCTATTCCCATGATGAAATTTTGAAATAACAATTCAATGGTATCAATTTTATATTTTTCCATAAATCAATATAGCTAAATTTCATAATTTCACCATTATATAAAAAAAACATTATATCTTACATTTATACTCTATGTATATATTTATCTATATACATAAATATATATTCATATATATACACATATATACATAGCTGCATACATATATATATATCTATCAAAAAATATTAATACAAATAAAACTCTAAAAATAATAATATATATATATATATATATATATATATATATATATATAAATATAGATTTAAATTTAATAACAAATTTTTAATAAATAAAAGTAACTTTAGCCACAGCCGTGGCCGTAGGTGGATTGCACAACAGTCCCTATGGCTGCTGGGTGCAACAGTCCGTATGGACTGCTATGGCAGTCGACAGCTACAGGGAGAGGGGGAGGGTACGACCTAGCCGTTCCCCCCCTAACCCACATATAAAAATATATTTATATATATATATTTTTACAAGAAAACAAAAACCTTCAGATGGGAAAGGATGCTGACAGGGGGTACAATTCGGCCCAAAAAATTAATTTCGAACACATTTTCAATGAAAGTAGAAAATATAAAAATAACTGTACATATATATATATGTATATATGTATATATATATACTTCCATAAGAATATATATATATACATAATATATACATATAGTTATATATATACATAAATTTATCCAGATCTACTCCTAGAAGAGGAAACTGATTGTATATACAGATGTATATATATTACCAAAGGTGTATATATATATATATATAAGAGTATATTTTCAAAACTCATTTAATTCAAAGGAAATACAATTTTTCTTTCATATCAAATCATAGACAAATTGGGCATCTTCATAAAATGAATATTGTTCTTAGTTTTTTTTTTTTTCCTAAAAGAGTTTTCTAAAACCTCATATAGTTTCTTTTCTCACAAAAATCATATTTATCTATTTTTTATTTTTCTTTGAATTAGAAAGTTGAAGAAACAAGAAAATGGAACCTGGAGTCCTGCGTTGTTGAAAATTCGATGAAGCTTTGCTTGATCCCAAATGCCTTTTCGAAGAGCTCTCATTCCTTCTTCATAATTCCTCCACCTGATTTCCTTGTTCAAATTTCTAATCTAGTACTTAATCCAGAATAACCTCTCTTTCAGAACAATGAAAACTAAAATAATTTACTACAAAAGAAGAAAAATGGAAAATCCCATTTCCAAAAACTCAATCTTTTCTGTAACTTCTATCCATTCTCGTGAATCAATCCCCTCTCAAATTTTCAATTAAATAAAAATATCTCTTCTTTTTCGAAAGCTTCTAAAGATCCAATTTAAAAGAAGTTTCCTAATTTTAATTCCAACTTTTCAACCAAACTCAACACTCATTCGTTATTTTAATCTTTTATTTCTTTTTTATTGATTTGTTTTTCCATTTAATAATACTTTCTGTTTTAATTTTGATTTTGCAAGCTTTACTTGCAATTCACACAATTTAATTTATTTAATTAATTTATTTCATAGTTATCCTCAACATGCTAATTTAATTAAATTAACAAAATACTAATTTAGATATTTTAATTTACACCTTTAAATAAATCACACGACTTTTAAAATAAAACTTTTATATTTTAATGCAAATTATCCCAACACTATTATAAACATTTATTAACATCATTTAATTAAATAAATCACAACATCCAAAACACCAACGTCAAATAAATACCAACAATACACACACAAACCACTATAATAAATTGCAAAAAATGAAAAAAGTCAAAGACGCACAATACCACTCAATTAGGATGGTTTGACAAACATGGGATGAGGTGAATTCCTTGTCATCTCTATTTCAATATCATGCCCATTGGGTTATTTGATGCTTGCCCTGTCCTGCCGAAGCAGGTGGAATCAAGACTTTGTACCTGCAATTCCTACATACAAACGAGATCGTGTACATGTATATATATATATAATCAAATCATCACATTGTGAGAAGGAATTGTAGCGTAGCAGGGCACTCGTAAATGAGTGGTGCTACACTGTCCTCTCACCAAAACTATACTAACCATTATAATATCAATGATGAAATAACATTTCTAACTAACTGATCACATCATAAAATAAATTACTAAATCACTGCATCACAATGTATTACTGAAATCAAATTAACATCACCAAACCATAATGCCATATCAATTATCCATGTCCTCAAATGAAGTAACATAATCACCAAACAGTCTAACTATCCACTCCACCAAACCAAACAATAAATAGTACTATCACAGTCACAAAGTATCAAACAAAAGCATAGAAAAAAATAACAAGTCCAAACAACAACATGAGGGGTATTACATCCTCCCCCCCATGAATCTGGCTTACTCCTGGAAGCCAGTAAACAAATAAGGGTAGGATTCCCTGATACGGGAGGCATCCTCCCATGTCGTTGAAGTCTCATCATTGGGGTCCCACTGGACCTGTACCTGCTTAATATCCCTGCCTCTGAGAGCGAGTCTCCTATGCTATAGCACGACCATGGGCTCTAGAGCTAGCTACCCGTCCTCAACCTGTAGAGCATTCCGATCAAGTATGTGAGTAACATCAGGAAAATATGGCCTAAGGACTGAAACATGAAAAACATCATGAATCCGCGACAGAATGGGTGGCAAGGCCAGGCAATATGCAACAAGACCAATTCTTTCTAAGACCTCAAATGGCCCTACAAAGCGAGGCGTAAGCTTAGAACCCTTTCCATAATGAATAGGGCTCTTCCGAGGATGAACTCAAAGAAACACTTGATCTCCAACTACAAATTGCCGATAAACTCTGTGTGCATCAACATACTTCTTTTGCTTGTCTTGAGCCACTACAAGATGCTCTCGGATGCGAGCTACCTGCTACTCCATATCTCGAAGCATTTCGGGTCCATGAAGAACCCTATCCTCTAATCGATCCCAACTCAAAGGGGTATGATAAGGATGACCGTATAAATCCTGAAATGGAGCCATGCCGATCGAACTATTATAACCATTGTTATAGGAAAACTCGACCAAGTGCAAATAGTCTTCCCAATGAGATTCTTGGTCCATGACGTACATGCAGAGCATATCCTCAAGCACTTGATTGAATCTCTCAGTCTGACCATCTATCTCAAGATGGTAGGCAAAACTAAAGTTCAACTTAGTCCCTAAGGACTGCTGCAAAGATGTCCATAACGCAAATGTGAATACCAGATCTCTGTCAGAAATAATTCTACGCGGTATCCCATGCAATCGAACAATGTCTTCCATGAACACCCTAGCCACCACAGAAGTAGTATAGGAAGATCAGATAGGAGAGAAATGGGCTACCTTGGTCAACCTATCAATAATGACCATGATAGCGTCATGCCACCTAGAAGACATAGGCAAGCCAACAATAAAATCCATCAAGATAATGCCCCACTTCCACTCTAGAACAAGATGAGGCTGCAAAAAACTTTTCGGATGATGATGCTCAGCCTTAACCCTCTGACATTCTATACACCTAGCCACAAAATCAGCGATGTCATGCTTCAATCCTGCCCAAAAATATAGTGAGCGTAGATCAACATACATTTTCTTAACTCTAGGATGTGCTGAATAAGGAGCCCGATGAGCTTCAGTCAAGATTAGGGTCCGAAGACCCTTTGTAGGAGGTACATACATTCGACCTGCATAGCACAAAACACCATCTGAGTCCAAGGAGTACCTAGCAAATTTACCTTCCAACGCTCTGCCCAACTCAATCTCTGATTTCATCGCTTGATTCCAATTATCTGAAGAAAGAGTTGCGAGGATCTGACTCCTCAAATCAACCTCAAGAGCCACAACAGAAAACTCATGCTTGCATCGACTCAACACATCTGCCACCACATTCTCTTTTCCCTGAATATACTTCACTTCAAAATCATATTCACACAAGAATTCCATCCACCTTCTCTGTCTTGCATTTAGGTTCGACTGTGTGAAGATGAACTGTAGACTACGATGATCAGTATACAACTCGAACCGATGCCCTAGAAGAAAGTGTCGCCACCTTACCAAGGCATGCACAACTGCGGCCAACTCCAAATCATGTGTGGGGTAGTTTAGTTCATGATCCTTAAGTTTTCATGATTCATAAACAATCACTCGCCCTTCTTGCATCAACACGGCCCCTAAGCCTTACAAAGAAGCATCCGTACAAACAACAAAGTCACCCGTCGAATCCGGTACTGTTAGGATTGGAGCACTAGTCAGCTTTTCCTTAAGAGTCTGGAAAGCTAACTGACATTGATCAGACCAAAGAAACTTCTTTCCCCTCCTCTGGAGAGAGGTAATAGGATGTTCCATCCTTGAAAAGCCTTGGACGAACCGCCGATAATAGCCTACAAGTCCCATGAAACTACAGATTTCTGAGACATTTGTGGGTGTGGGCCAATCCACAATGGCCTGAATCTTTGTAGGATCAACTAAAATTCCCTCACCTGAAATCACATGACCCAAATATTGAACTTCAGTCTTATAAAAGTCACACTTTTCTAGGTTGGCAAACAACTGATTGTCCCTTAAGCACTGTAACACCTATTTTAGATGTTCCTCATGTTCCTCCATAGACCTAGAATAGATCAGAATGTCATCGAGAAACACAAGGACAAATCTATCCAAGTACATTACGAACACTCCATTCATTAAGCTCATGAAGACCGAAGGTGCATTCGTTAACCCGAACGGTATCACAGTGAACTCGTAATGTCCGTATCGAGTATGGAATGCTGTTTTATGAATATTTGCATCCGCAATCCGCAACTGATGATATCCCTATTTGAGACCAATCTTATAAAATACCTTTGCCCCTTTTATCTGATCAAAACGATCGTCAATTCTGGGCAAGGGATAGCGATTCTTCACCATTACTTTGTTCAACTACCTATAATCAATACACAAGTGAAGAGAACCATCCTTCTTCTTTACAAATATCACAGGTGCTCTGCAAGGGGAAACACTTGGGCTGATAAAGCCCTTAGCCAACAAATCTTCCAACTATAGATAAAGTTCTTGAAGTTCCTGCATTGTCATCCGATATGGAGCTCGAGATATTGGCTCAACTCCAGATACCAGATCAATCCTAAAGTCTATATCTCGCTTTGGCGGCATACCAGGTATCTCTTCTAGAAACAGATAAGAAAACTCCTTAAGGAGAGGGTAATCATCCAATGACACCCCTCGACTATCCTCTGACTCCAGATCACTCATTGATACTATGAAAAGATGACAACCCTGTCAGAAGTACCTTTTAAGCTGCATAGCAGAGATCATTCACAATGAGATGGGCCTTTGAATGGCTACAATCTCCACCTCCTTTCTAGAATCATCAATGCACCACACTGCTTTACAATGACAATCAATTATAGCACGGTGTGCACTCAACCAATCCATGCCCAAGACGACATCAGAAGATCCGAGTGGTAGGATTCTAAGATCCAATTTAGTTGTTAATGCCCCTATACTCAGGCTACAACCCTACACAAGCTTCTCTACAACAACCTTTGACCCTGAGGCCAATTCAACTTGCCATTTTACACCTTGACTAGTTGCCACCAGTCTACATCGCTCAACTACTGAAGGAGATATAAAAGAATCATATGCACCAGAATTAAAGAGAATAGAAATGCTAGTGTTATGCAACACACCTGATGTCTCAATGACGGTGCTCTGGTGGTCTACTTTCTGATTATCCACTGTAGCAAAGACATGATGAGATCTCCTTGCATTGCCTATTGTCGGCTCTGATCCAGATGGCCTCTGATTAAATCCTGAGGTGTTCTTTTGAGGACACAATCTAGCGATATGCCCTTGCTGCCCACATGAGTAGCATCCAGTACCTCTGCCAAATCCTCTGCCCCTTGATGGAGCATTTGACTGCTGAAAGCTTCCTCGACTCAACACTGACTGAAAACTAGGTGCAAGCTACACAAAATGCTCCTGACGAGCTCGGTTCTTGTTCTGATCTCTACGAAACTGAGAATTACCACCTTGCTGAGATTGAAAATTCTTATTATTCGACTGTGACTGCTGCTGATGCTGACCCCCTTTAGAGGGTGGATACCTATTCCTAGAAGATCCTGCAGCCTATGACTAACCTCCATGAGTGCTAAAACTAGGTGTAGGCGCACTGCCAATATGTACTCCAATATGACCACCCAAGGCCATGGCCAAATTTTCCTCTACCAAACTAGCCTTCTCAACTGCAATTTCCATCGTCTTTGGTTCGAAGACTCGCATGCCTCCACTGATGTAGGAATTTAAGCCTCGAACAAAATGCTGCACCAACATCCCTTCATCATGACTGATCCCTACATACTGCTTCAATTCATGGAAGCGCCGCTCATAGTGTTCCACAGAAATCAACATCTTCTTGAGATCATGAAACTCATCAGCCTTGCATTGCCTCCAATGATCTGAAAGGAAGTGAGCCCTGAACTTGTCCATAAATAATTCCCATGTGACCATGCTGGTCCATATGTAACTTTTGTTCTTCTAGCCACCACCAAGAAGATGTGAAACCTCACAGATGCGAAACCTCGTAGATGCATAACTGCGCACCGAGCTTTGGTATTGATACCATAGGGGTGCATCATGAAGCAACGATCCAAGTCAATTAACCATGTTTCAGCTTCCAGTCCTCCTCCAAAACCATCGAATGTAGGTGGGTGAGCTCTCATCAAATCTCTCATATGGCCTGCTATCACTATATCCTGATCTGCAGTTATTTCTCTCTGCCTTGGCGACCTTTCCCTTTCTCTCTCGACCCGCTGCTCCTCCTCTAGCCTGGGTCCCAACCGATCAAGAATCTCTCCAAGAATGTGCTGCAATTGATCATCTAATCCAAGTTGTCCCGGGTTTTGACCACCTGATGGATTGCTGTGAAGAATCTGTTGTTCCTCATGCTCAGAACCATGGGAACTAGGAACTAAGGGACTGTTCTAGTTTTCTCTCTGACCAACACCACAACCTCTTGCTCGACCATGTCCTCTAGCTCGAGGCATATTTCTACACAACAAGATAAAGACACAAGTGAGGTCAAGAGTCAAATGCAAGGTTTCCTAATGGGCATAACTACCTAGAGACCCCAACATTTGCAAACCTGGCTCTGATACCAAGCTGTAACACCCGTCATGCAAACCCCAAAGGACAAACATTGCAAACATTTTTTTTTTAAAATAACACAAAGTAAACATGCAATTAAACATTAAAACATATTCACATTGCACATTAACATCATAACGTCAAGTCCTCTAGGGCACGCGAGGTCACATCGCATAACAAACTCATAACGAAAGGATAAAAGATAATGCTAAATAACTTATCTAAATTTACATACATCAACATTGCAAAATCCATTTATAGAAGTACATCCATGTATCCATAAGTAAAAGAATAATACATCACGTGATACAACTATATCAAATCTCATAAAATGAATTGTTACAAATGTTCATATATAATACATCATCGTTTAATACATTACATGATCAATAATGAATAAAATGAAATCTCCCATACATGTGGGATAAATACATAGTACAAATAATGTATGAATTACAAAATGAACAACTGGTACAAGCTCCAACTGAAGAATGCTGAGAAGAACGAACATTGATGGGGAACCCAACGGGTGTGGAGCACATTCCACCCGACCACGTGGGTTATAAATAACCCACCCCCCATGCTCAGAGGTGACAAGGAAGTAATCATGACCATGAAAGCCATAAGGCTAACTCAAATAAAGAATAACATAGTACAATAATTCCAAATACAACATCAAAGATTACAAAGGACATAAACGACAACATCCATGAGTCAACATAATATACATAAAGCCATAAATCTCATCATAAACAAACCAAAGCAATAACCATTAACCAAGTAACCAAAGACACAATCATAAAACATTTCCACACGAATATGAAACAACAATCATAACACAATTCCAGAGGCAACCAAGGAAATAAGGCATAAGGGCATCTTGTGGAGAGTGTCATTGCATAGCCTACATGGGTTATCCTGGCCATTTCTCCAACATGAGGTGTCGGCCCCCATCTATGGTTATCCTGGCCCTTCCTCCTACTTGAGGCACCGACCCCATAGGGTAGCTCATGCGGAACCGTTAACCTCTCTTGAGGACAAGGTTACGACTTTTCTGACCACGACCTTCTCCGTCTACCATTAGTCTACAATAGCCCTAATGCATAGACGAGGTATCCAAGATCATCTTATGTGTTTTTAATACCCGTCCCCCTAAGTTCTATTATTAGGTTTTCACTTGTTAATCTAATCTTACATGGGTTATCCTGAGCTCTTCCTCATTTTGAGGTGCCGACCCCCATGAAGAGCCACTCTCCTAGAAGACCCCAAAACATAAACCAAAACAAGGCAAGGCTTGTACCATAGAGATCAAAGCATAAATCACAACCAAGACATGAGAGGCATTACCCATCTCGCTAAACACCTAAACAAAGTCTCAACACAACTCGTACAACCCTTCCAAATAATAATACTAATAATTTGCAACTTCCAGGGCACATACAATGAAGATAAACATCCAATGATAAAATCACGCCTCTGGAAACTAAGGTTCACAATATCCCAAAAATGGGTTCACAATTACAATAGGGTTCCCACATCAAAAGAAAAGCCAACAATAATAAAATGGAAATATAAACAATTTCATAGGGTTTCAAATTCAAATCAACGTAATCAACAATACATTTTATTCTATTACATAAATGCTATTCCCATGATGAAATTTTGAAATAACATTTCAATGGTATCAATTTTATCTTTTTACATAAATCAATATAGCTAAATTTTATAATTTCACCATTAGATAAAAAAAACATTATATCTTACATTTATACTCTATGTATATATATATCTATATACATAAATATATATTCATATATATACACATATATACATAGCTGCATACATATATATATATCTATCAAAAAATATTAATACAAATAAAACTCTAAAAATAATATATATATATATATATATATATATAGATTTAAATCTAATAAAAAACTTTTAATAAATAAAAGTAACTTTAGCCACAGCCGTGGCGTAGGCAGATTGCGCAACAGTCCTACGGATTGTTGTGCACAACAATCTGTATGGACTGCTATGGCAGTCGGTGGCTACATGGAGAGGGGGAGGGTACGGCCCAACCGTCCCCCCCTAACCCACATATAAAAATATATTTATATATATATATTTTACAAGAAAACAAAAACCTTCATATGGGCAAGGATGCCGATAGGGGGTATAGTTCGACCCAAAAAATTAATTTCGAACACATTTTCAATGACAGTAGAAAATATAAAAATAATTGTATATATATATGTATATATGTATATATATAAACTTCCATAAGAATATATATATATATATATACATATAGTTATATATATACATATAGTTATATATATATATATATCCAGATCTACAGACTATAAGAGGAAACTGATTGTATATATATAGATGTATATATATTACCAAAGGTGTATATATATATATATATATATATATAAGAGTATATTTTCAAAACTCATTTAATTCAAAAGGAAATACAATTTTTCTTTCATATCAAATCATAGAAAAATTGGGCATCTTCATAAAATGAATATTGTTCTCAGTTTTTTTTTTTTTTCCTAAAAGAGTTTTCTAAAACATCATATACTTTCTTTTCTCACAAAAAATATATTTATCTATTTTTTATTTTTCTTTGAATTAGAAAGTTGAAGAAACAAGAAAATGGAACCTAGAGTCCTGTGCTGTTGAAAATTCGATGAAGCTTTGCTTGATCCCAAATGCCTTTTCGAAGATCTCTCGCTCCTTCTTCAAAATTCCTCCACCCGATTTCCTTGTTCAAATTTCTAATCTAATACTTAATCCAGAATAACCTCTCTTTCAGAACAATGAAAACTAAAATAATTTACTACAAAATAAGAACAAGGGAAAATCCCATTTCCAAAAACTCAATCTTTTTTGTAACTTCTATCCATTCCCGTGAATCAATCCCCTCTCAAATTTTCAATTAAATAAAAATATATCTCTTCTTTTTCGAAAGCTTCTAAAAATCCAATTTAAAAGAAGTTTCCTAATTTTAATTTCAGCTTTTCAGCCAAACTCAACACTCATTCGTTCTTTTAATCTTTTATTTCTTTTTTATTGATTTTTTTTCCATTTAACAATACTTTTTGTTTTAATTTTGATTTTGCAAGCTTTACTTGCAATTCACACAATTTAATTTATTTAATTAATTTATTTCATAATTTTCCTCAACATGCTAATTAAATTAAATTAACAAAATACTAATTTAAATATTTTAATTTACACTTTTAAATAAATCACATGACTTTTAAAATTAAACTTTTATATTTTAATGCAAATTATCCCAACACTATTATAAACATTTATTAACATCATTTAATTAAATAAATCACAACATACAAAACACCAACGTCAAATAAATACCAACAGTACACTCACACAAACCACTATAATAAATTGCAAAAAATGAAAAAAGTCAAAGACGCACAATACCACTCAATCAGGACAGTTTGACAAACATGGGATGGGGTGACTTCGTTGTCATCTCTATTTCAACATCATGCCTGTTGGGTTATTTGATGCTCGCCCTGTTCTGCCGAAGCAGGTGGAATCGAGACTCTGTACCTGCAATTCCTGCATACAAATGAGATCGTGTACACGTATATATATAAAATCAAATCATCACATTGTGAGAAGGTGCGGCGCCAGTAAGACACTTTCGTAAGCGGTGGTGCTGTATCCTCTCGCAAACTATGCTAACAAACCCATAATATCAATGAAATAAAATTTCTGTGGCGATCACATCTTAAAATAAATTACTAAATCACTGCATCACAATGTATTACTGAAATCAAATTAACATCACCAAACCATAATGTCATATCAATTATCCATGTCCTCAAATGAAGTAACATAATCACTAAATAGTCTAACTATCCACTCCACCAAACCAAACAATAAATAGTACTATCACAGTCACAAAGTATCAAACAAAAGCATAGAAAAAAATAACAATTCCAAACAACAACATGAGGGGTATTACAATCCATCCTTTCATGTTTGCACTCAAAACATATTCCAAATTTCTTTAGTAAATAGATAGTAAAAAAAATACTTTATAGTTTTAGGTTTTTTACATATTTCACTACTGGATTTTATAGAGCAGGAATTTTGCACAATTAGCATCCATTTCAAGAAATATTTCTTTGATTCTGTTGATTGATATTCCATAGGTTTAAAAGAATTTTGCTGAGCTATTTGTACTCCATATTCACAGATTCAACTTTTTCAAAAAGTGTGGTACCTATTTACAATAGCTAATTCTTTGAATAATTACAATATTCAATGACTTCTAAAATCTTCTCCTTCTCATTAAATTATTCCGTCTCATCTAATATTGCGAGAGTTTGAACACATTCAATCCTTCAGGGATAATAGGAAAATTATAAAATAATAAGTCATTGAGAGGGAGTTGTATCCAATCTTTGGCTTGTTTTGAGACAACTGATTTAATGTTATTCCTTATTAGGTTCTTCCATGGTTCTTTTCCCTTTAATGCTTTGATAATCCATTTGATTGCTAGTGATATTCATTTTCTTTTTTGGTCTTTTAATCCTAATCCACCTTCACATTTACTCAAGAATGCTCACTATTCCCATAAGACTATTTATGTTTCTTCTTATTGCCTTTTACATTAGACCACAAGAATTGTCTAATTTTTTTATGTACTTCATTTACCTGGTAGTTTCCCAACATCCAAAATATGGAGTAATATATAGGTTATAGGAAGATAATTTTTTTCGACACACTTGTATTCTATTAGCCATTGATAGGTATTTCTTGTTTTAGTTACCCATATTTTTATCTATTTTTTCTTTTACCCACTACCACATGTTCTTCAGGGTTGGATTCACAACAAATGGGACCCCAAATATCTAACTTGTTTATTTGGCCCACCCCATTGAAATTCATATTTAGCTAACCACTCTAGGGGGTAGTCTCCAACTAAGAATTATAGATTTTTCTTAAGAAACTTTTTCCCCTAAGGCTGCATAGAATATGTTTAGCTTATGTATAAGATTTTTAAAATTTCCTCTTTCAGTCTTTACAAATAGGGCCATGTCATTAGAAAAATAAATGTTCAAGAGTTCATCTCCATTGGGTAGGTTTAAGCCTTTGATTCTATGGCTTTCTATTGTATCTTTCAATAAATATAAGATAACATTTGAAGCTATCAGGAATAAGGTAGGGGCTAGAGGGCACCCCTACCTTATGGGTCTTTGTAGTGTGAATTTATTTTTCAATGATCCATTGATATCTATTTGTGAAACTACATCCTTCATCAATGTTCTTACCATATGACATAATTCCTCCAGAAACCCAAAGGCTTCCAAAGCCATTATTATAAATGACCATTCTACCCTATCATAAGCTTTTTCAAAATCTAGTAGATACATGCCTATATTTTGATTTGATCTCTTTTCCCATTCCATTGCCTCCCAACTTGTTATTAGCTTCCTAGAATGTACCTTCATTTTATGAACCTTGTTTGAGTGCTACTAATGAATGTTGGAAGGATATATACCATCCTTAGAGAGAGTCTATTTTCTAAAATCTTATATGATACATTTAATAAAGTAATTTGTCTCCAATTTTTAATTTGGGATTTGTCTCCTTCTTTGGGAAGAAGTTTAATTATTCCTTTGTTTATTTCATTTCCTAGGGATCCCCTTTTAGTGGTTTCATTTTATACTTGAACCAGATCTTCACATATCCAATCAACATTCTTCTTGAATATTTCTGAAGCACCATAAAAATTTGCAAAACTCTAAAACCTCAAACATGGGTTAGTCATATGCAAAATCCTCAAAATGCTCCTATGAAATAACATGTAAATGCTTCAAAATGCAATAAATGACAAAAGAGATAAAAAAGAAATTTCTAAAGCATAACAAGTACCTATTCCATATTGGATTGGTGTCAAATGTGCCAATGACCCTTTCCCAATCATTGCTAAAACTCACAAGATGAAATGCAATGGTGATGGGAAAAATTAGTTCTCAATTTAAGAGAGTAACTTTGCATGAGAGTGTAGATGTGTTGATGAAGAATGAGGCCTTTAATTTATAGATTTTCAAGTTGGAAGAGAGCTCAAAATAGAGCAATGTGGGATAATGATTTGGCCAATGAGATGAGACCACTTGTCAACTTGTCATAGGTTGAGGAATGTGCAAGTTTTGGCCAATGTGCCCAAGAGGGGGAGATTCAAATTTGAATTTGTGAATTAAATGTTGAGAGGACATGAAAAAGAAAGTTAATGCAATGTTGGAAGGACAGTCAACTGTCTTCATATTCAAACTTGAGGAATATTCTATTTTATGCCAAGTTGAAAGAAAATGATGAATTTATAAATGGATTAAAATGATTTATTGGTGCAAGTGGGAAAAGCTAGAGGATGTGATGGGTGGTTAGGTTAAGTTAATCAGGATTAGATTAGCTTAGGTGATGATTAGGGGATTTTGACCCTTTTGACTTAAATATTTTGATTTATTTAAATAAAAAAGGGATGGAATATGCATTTGGATTTCAATTAAATAAAGTTTGGTTTATTTAATTAAAAGGTTGATGTGAGACTTTGATTTATTTAATTTAAATGAATAACCTTAGGAATGAATTAAATAGTCTTGATTTACTTGGTGAATGGATTTGATGATCTTGATTAATTTAATGAGTGGATGAATATGAACTAAGTACATACTGCTAATTTTGCATGTCTACATTTTGCCCCTCTTTGAAGCAATGTACTTGCTACGTTGGTTCAAAGAATAAACTTGCCATGATCAAAATTCAATTTTTTAAAATTTTTTTCAGATGCCCTAGCAGAAAGAAGTACACTAGTACATTGCCCCCTTGAGAGATCGAGTGAAAAGAGTCCATTTGAGGGTCGGTCTCGCGATAAAGAGGTTCAAAATAGATGGTTATGGATGATGATGTAAATGAGATGTTTTTAAGATGCTTAGAATAACAAATCTATATTATCTTAAACAACTTAAATGATGAAATGATGTGATGATGGATGAGATGGGTGATGTGATATGCTATGATTATGAAAATGTATGATTTATGAGATGCTTAGACTAACAAATCTATATTATGATGATGAACATGCATGTGAGATGATGTGCAGACTACTGATGGTTTGTGGATGCAGGATGGATGCACTGGTGATGATGATTAATTATTCATGACGTGATGTTAGTGTGGAAAAGAAGACATTAGATGATGACAAGAGGATCCAACAAGCCAACTTTATGAGAGATGATAAGAAATGGTGATGAAAAATGGATGATTTGCTTATCAAGCATTGGGATTTTAAAAGGGTCACTTACCTTATGTTTGATAACACACATAAGTACGATGCATCAAGGTATAAAGGACCAGGATGTCGTTGTACTTAGTGTGATGGACTTTGACTCGACAAATAGATAAGAGTATTCTTGTTCACACCTGACATACAGAAACCTTGCTAGGATGCACTTTAGAAGTTTCAAACACCTCGGGTCCCAAAACACAGAAAGGTATAACCAATCAATGCAATAGTCAACAAGCTGTCCAAAACATCCTCCATACATATCTAATAGAACAAGTATTCGCCAAGGTTATATTACAAGAAAACATCCAATAAGCACAACAGACAAAAGGATAATGATCTTTGCCCCATTCCTATCTCTCGAAATCCTTTGTTCATATATCATCGAGAGGTCCTTGGACTGAGCGCAATAGGATAAGTCAAAAGACAAAGATAAAGCACACAAACAAGTTGATGTTCTTCAATACCGCTAATCAAAAGGGAATGTGTTTTTAAGGATAAGAACCGAAACTTATTGCCAAAAGATAATGCCCATTGTAGGAAGGATACATCCTAGGACATGTTCGTGGATGGCGGCACGTCATTTTGTTTATCCAAAGTGTTCTTTATGATAAATAATTCCCATTGTAGGAAGGATTCATCCTAGGACATGATGTTATCAGATGATTGATATGAGACTATTTGGATGATGGACTATCGACACAAAGAATTGACCAACTTGTTTCATTCTTGGAGCTTTCTTGAGACTTAGCGCTTTTTAGGTTTTACTTACCTTTTCACCTAAACTTTCACTTCCTAGCTGATATTCACCAAAGGTTGGATAATGATAAGTTTAATAGCAGATGATGTTAGCTGTGGGCTGAAAACCAGATAGATGGATGGATTTTTCAAATATTTGGATGTTTTGATGTTTACAATGTTTGGTGATTTTTTGGTATTTTTAAGTTTTCAAATGTTTGATTTTCAAAATTTCCCTTTGTTTTGGGGTTTTCTAAGATTTTTGACCAAAGACTAACGAGGACCTATCCTGGGGCCTTGAGGAATTGATCAGCGGATGAGAGCCTTTTCGTTATACATGCGGAGACCCGTGGTGATAAGCGACTTGGCCGATTTACAAATGACGATATACAGCAGTGAAATGTTGGTTATTATGAAAAACTCCTAAAGAGACTAACTAAGTGTCTCAGGGATGATAGTCAACCTTGCCTATGTTCAGGCTTCGAGAGACCCGTGGTTTCGACAAAGGCAATTTATTTTGACTTTTTGTTGTTTTTTAGAGATTTTTGATATGTTTGATTTTTGGATTTTCGATGTTTGATGTTTTGGATTATTTTGATTTTATGATTTTTTGGATTTTCTGATTTTTTTGATGTTTTGATTTTTGATTTTGATTTTTTTTGATTTTTGGATGTTTTGGATTTTTGGATTTTTGGATTTTGGATTTTTGATTTTTGGATTTTTTGATGTTTGGATTTTCGATATTTTTGATGTTTTGGATTGTTTGATTTTATGATTTTTGGATTTTATGATTTTTGATGTTTTTGGATTTTTCCAGTTTTATATGATTTTTTTTGGATTTTATGATTTTTTGATGTTTTTGGATTTTTGGATTTTTTGATGTTTTTGGATTTTCTAATATTTAGGATTTTAAGAATATACATGAATCTGATCCAATGAGAACATGCCCCCAACGTGATGCAATAGACTACTCCGATAAAGGCAGGACAAACTAACCTTGAGGATGGGCCGAGTAGTACTAGGAGGGATCATGATACGAACACAAGACCAAGCTATGGTGCAGATGCGAGTGGATAAGTGATGGATGGAGATTTGGATGTGATGGATGATGAAAGTGAAATGGATGGCTAATGCAGAACAAGCCGTAAAGATCCTGATGGATGGAAAGTGCTTATTTACGCAAGGCGCCTGTTTGCCAGGTTTTCACCAAGGTACTTGTCCAAAGTTCCACCGAAGTGGTTTTCACTAGAGGATGATTTTTCTCTTTACTATTTTTGATCCTTTTTCTAATTTTTATTTTGGATTTTTTGCTTTGTTGATTTTTTTGTTGTTACCAAGATGCCTGTTTGCCAGGTTTTCGCCGAAGTAACCATTTTTTTAGGACATTTTCTAATTTTTTGGGTTTTTTGGTTCTATACCTTGAAAGATTTAGGCATAAAATTTTTTGAGATGAGAGCTATTCATGGGCTCTTGCAAAGGTTCCCCTTCGGGTGTTGATAACTGATATGCCCTTGACTTGTAACTTGTTGTGATGATGAATGGTCCCAGCCAATTAGGTTCAAATTTTCCTTTGCTGCTTGGGTTTGGGACATTCTTCTGATTTTCTTTTAAGACTAGTTCTCTGACTTCGAACGTCCTACTTATGATTTTCTTATTGTAGCTCCTTTGAGTCTATTCTGATAGACTTGTAAATGATTCAAAGCATCTATACGTCACTCATCTAGCAGCTCCAACTCATTCAATCTTGATACTCGGTACTCTCCATCTGTGATGAGGTTTTGCAGTGATATCCTAAGTGATGGGAGCTCAATCTCAATGGGGAGTACTGCTTCTGATCCGTAGACTAGGGAGAAAGGGATGGTGTCGGTGGGTGTGTGGATATTGGTTCGATAGGCCTAGAGGGCGAGATTAAGCTATAGATGCCAGTCACGACTTGTGTCATTGACTGTTTTCTTGAGGATTTTCAGAATGGTTTTGTTTGTAGCTTCTACTTAGCCATTGCCTTGGGAATAGTATGGGGTGGAGAAGCGATGTTGGATTTTGAATTTTTCACATAAGTCACGAACCTCCTGATTCTTGAATGGTGTCCCATTATTTGAGATAATAGCTTGTGGAACACCATATTGACAAATGAGATAGTTCAGGATGAATTTTGAAATATGCTTCCCAGTTATATATGTCATGGGTATGGACTCCACCCACTTAGTAAAGTACTCTGTTGCGGCTATGATGAATTTGTGGCCGTTAGATGAAGTGGGCATGATTTTTCAAATGAGATCAAGTCCCCACTATGAAAAGGGCCATGGTGTGACGATAGGATGCAACTCTTGAGCTGGAGCATGGATGAGGTCCCCATGCTATTGACATTGTAGACACCTTCTAGCATAGTCATGTGCTTCTCGTTCCATTGTGGGCCAATAATACCCCATCCTCAACAGTTTCTTAGCTATGGTCATTCCACTCGAGTGCAAACCACAAATACCATTATGTACTTCAGTTAGAGCGGTTAATGCCTCCTCAACATTTAGGCAGCGTAGTAGGGTTCCTTCTATACTTCTACGATATAGGGTATCACCTAGGATGACAAATCTGGATGCCTTTTTAACAAAGATTTGTTTTAGGTTTGATGGTAGGTCAACAGGTATGACTCCTATTTGAAGGTATGTGTAAATTTCATGATACCAAGGATCGCCGGGACCAACGATTTTGCACACATATTCTGATTGTGGTACCTCGAATGTGGGCACGAGAAGCTACTCAATCAGGAATTCATATTTTGGAACATTGTTGGGGATGTCCAGTAGGGACCCAATTTTTTCCATGGTGTCTGCTGCTCTGTTGTTGGCTCTAGGAATCTGCTCAAATGTGATTTCAATGAAGGATTATTTTAGAGTCTCCACCAATTTCTCGTATGGAGTGAGTTTTTCATCCTTGGTCTGGTATTCATCATTCACTTGATTTATGATCAATTGAGAGTCTCCGTATACTTTGAGAGCTATGATGTTCCACTGCACTGCTATTCTGAGACCTATGGTCAAATCCTCGTATTCTGCAATGTTATTGGTGCATGGAAATGCCAGTTTGTAGGACCTTGGTATGCAATCCCCTTGTGGTGTGATAAAGAAAACACCAGCTCCTGATCCATGTTGTGTGTATGAGCCATCGAAGTATAGTTTCCAGTGGTTAGCTACGTTGAGATTAAAAAATGATTCATCTGGAAACTCTGAGACAAGAGGGTTCTCAGAATAGATTGGTGCTTCTACCAGTTGGTTTGCGATGACTTGGCCCTTGATTGCTTTCCTCTCCACATACACAATGTCATACTCTAAAAATATCATCACCCATTTGGCCATTCTTGTGAGCATTGCCTTTGATAGTAAATATTTGAGGGGGTCGATTTTGGTGATGAGCTTTATCTTGTGTTCCAACATGTAATGTCTAAATTTTTTGTGATGCAAACACTACTATGAGGCATGCTTTCTCGATGAATGAATAGTTTAGCTCATGCCCAACCATTGTTTTGCTGATATAGTAGATAGCCCTTTTCGTTCCATTTTTCGTCATGCTGAGCTAGGAGAGCTCCAAGGGCTGCTGCTATTGCTGATACGCATAAGATCAATGGTTTCTTTGGGATGGGTGGCATTAAGACTGGTGGTGTTAGTAGATATTCTTTGATTTTGTTAAATTCCTCTTCACACTTGGCATCCCATTTGTACACTACTCCCTTGTGGAGTAGGTGAGAATATGGGTTTTGTTTATCCCCAATTGCGCTATAAATCTTAGAATGGATTGAAGTCTACCTTGGAGGCCTCTCAATTTTTTTAATGTCTTTGGTGCTTCCATTTGAGGATTAGCTTTCACCTTCTTGGATCCCCTATACCCCTCATTGATACTATATATCCTAGCAGTTTACTTGATTGTCGATGAAGATGCACTTCTTTGGATTTAGTTTGAATTTGTTACTCCTCTGTCTGTCAAAAATAGCACTTAGGGTTGCTATGTGATATTTTTCTCTTTCTAGATTTAGCTAGGATATTTGTGACATAATCTTCTGCCGTCTTATGTATCGTATACGTGAAATATCAATGTCCTTGGCCCTCTGGTATGTTGCTCCTGCGTTCTTTAGGTGAATGGCATCATGTTCCAGATAAGTCCCCATGGACAAGTGAAGGCTGTCTTATGCTGATCTTCTTTTGCTATCATGATTTTATTGTATCCTGAAAATCCATCCATTAGTGATAGCATCTCATGTCCTGCTGTCATATCTACTATCATGTCAATATTCAGAAGCGGGAAGTCATCTTTCAGACATGCTTTGTTCAAGTCTCTAAAGTCTGTGCCGATTCTAATGGCTCCATCAGGTTTTGAAATAGATACCAAGTTTGATACCCATTTTGGATAATCTATCGGTTAGATGAATCCTGCATCTAACAACTTTCTTAGCTCCATTTTGACCAATAAGGTGATCTGAGGATGCATTTTTTGAAGCTTTTGTCTAATAGGCTTTGCTTCTGGATATACTACTAGGTGGTGGACTATGGTTTCTGAATCAAGGCCTGGCATGTCAGCATAACTCCATGCAAAGTTTATTTGTCTTTCCTTTAGGAAGGCTGCTAGGAGCCCCTGTTCTTCTGATAGTAGTGACTCTGCATAGAATGTGATATGTGGGGTCTCCTCTATTCCTAGGTTGACTGGATTACATTTTTCTACCAAGACTGCTGACTTTTCCTGATGAAGAGCTCTTAAAGGAAGATTGAATCCCCCATCCTCGGGTGCCTCAAAGAGGTTTTCACCGTTGGATGCGTCCTTTCTTTTTACTTTTTTCTTGTCAGAGAGTGCCACAGTTTGGTTTTCACTCAAGGACTTGGATATTATTCTTAATTTCTCACTTTTGTGACTGAAGGATTCAATCGTTTCCCTATAACAGGAATGTGTGTCCAACTCTATTATAAACCCTGCTTTGTGATCCCCATCTAGAATGTTGTCCCGCAGTCCCATGAATTATGAGAGTGCCTCATCGTTTTTGAATGTATCAAGAACTGGTGGTCCTCATTGGTCGTAGTCGATGAGTTGGGGATATACTAAGTGGATCTCATGATTTTGATGGTCTGTTTCAAAGGAGAGGGTGCTAATCATGCAAAGGGCGGTATCCTCAAATAACCTAGGTAGATTGGTCATGGTATCCTCATCATCGCTACTATTATAAATGTCAGTTATAAAGTTATGTATGTCTCTACCTGTGGATATTGGTAAGCATACTTCTGCTGCGGTTGGATGAGGAGGAATATTAACCGTTCTAACCGGAGGACTTTGGCCACGTATGGTTATACTCAGAGGGGTGCATCCAAGGCCAAGGTTTGTTATCGGTCGCGTCTCTGGCATGATAGGTATTATGAGCCCATTGCCATTTTGTCCTAGTCTTTGATTTTTGTTGTAGCCCATTGCGAGCATCATTTGTAGACCCTTGCTTCCGTTATCCATTGGTAATTCCGATACTGGTCTTTCATCTTGATATAGCATATGTGATGGATCTACCTCAATAAACTCCTTGCCAAGGTCTCCCCATCTTGTGAGTTCGGGATAGTCTTCAGGAGACATTTGTGATGTGGAAGCTTGGTTTTCTTGTGGACGTCCCCGTGATCTAGGAGATTGTGGTAACTCTCCTACCACAAAATCATTGTTAGGGAGCTTGTAACTTCCACAACCATCATCTTGGATGATGAGCTTGATGTTGGAGATGGTGGGAATGGTGGGAGTGGCGGGTGTCTCTGTCATAGAAGTGGACGCGAGAGTGGCAAGGTCGATGTATGGTGTGGATGGGCCCTCATCATTTTTTGGTACTTGGGGGATTTTGTAGTACTTTGCTTCAATATTTTTGCAATATGAGAAAGGTTCAGGATCTCCATGGATGGTTACTTCTTGTCCGTTATGTGTAAATTTCACACATTGGTGGAAAGTCGACGCTACTGCCTTCATTGCATGAATCTATGGGAATCCTAGGAGGATGTTATATGGAAAGTCAAGGTCTAAGACTTGACAAGTGGTTTCCATGAGAGTCGGCCCTACTTGAACAGGGAGTCTGATCGTGCCTTAGGACACTCTCTCTTGATTGTCATATGCTCTTATTGTGATACCCTTTCCTTTGTCAATAGAATTCTCTAGGATTTTCAATTGTTTGATGAGGTTGAGAGAACATATATTTAAACCCGCACCTCCATCCACCAAGACCCTTTTGACTTTTCTCTTGTGTACTATGACTTCTAGGTGAAGCGCACAGTTGTGAGATGGTTGAGCGGGGAAGTCTTGGTCAGAGAATGTTAGGAGATTAGGCGTAATGATGTTTTTGACCATAGCTTGGAATTGTTCTGCATCAAGATCTATGGGGACAGTGGATGAGGCCAACACTTCTTCAAGGATTTTCCTATGGGAAGATGAGATTTTTAGCAACTCCATGATGGATATTTGTGTTGGCATTCTCTTGAGTTGATCTAGGACATTGTAGCCATTAGGAACGGATCTAGATGAAGGGACTCTGTTTGAATGGGATGATCCTGCGATGGCTACTTCGCTGCCTCTTGTGGTGACTCCACAATCTTCGACATAGGCGCCCTTGATGGTGATGACCATGCAGTTTTCATCTAGGGAGGCGATGACTGTTTCATACACATGATTTACATTTGAGTGGGTGCCTTTCCCTTTGTCTTTGTTATTGTTATTTCTTTTGTTGCCATGATTCGACATCGGATTCGTGTATATCTTAAGATCCTAATTTCTTGTAGGTTGTTCTACATTTATGATTCTTTTATTGATGAGATCTTGGATGATTTTTTTCAATCTCATGCAACTGTTCGTGGTATGGCCTTTGATTTTATGGAACCCACAGAGTTGATTCTCGTTATACCAAGGAGGTTTCATATCTGGTTCTTGGTAATTCTCAAATGTAGGAGCTTTGATGAGTTTTTCGTCTATCAAATTTTTCATTATGTCCTCAAGTGGTTCCCCCAAAGTGGTGTATTTTCGCTTGGGATAACTCTTGCGTGTGGGTGGTCCTCTTTGCTCATTGAGATTATTGATTGTTGGATTGTTGTTTGGTTGGTGTGTTATGTGATGATAGTTTTGGTGTTGTGTTTGGATTTGTGGTGTGGGTGTATGTCGGCGAGGAGCACTAATGACCACCTTGGCATCGATGACACCATCATTAGTAATGTTTTTGTTCCTTGCCCATGTGTGAGATTTATCATTGTAATTGGATGGTGGGAAGTTGTTTTGTTGTTTGGGGTATGATGTTGATTCCGTGGGTTGAGTCATGAGGGCTCTTTCGATGCTGAGCGCCTTGGGGATCAACTGATCATATGTGGTGATGCCCTGAACCTTGAGATGAAATGCCAAGCGGCCTTCAAGGTTGGCTATGATGGTGCAAACTTGTTGTTCTTCTGGCATGGTCTACTTGCTCCGATTGGCCTTGGATCGCCATCATTGTAGGAATGAAGCGAATGATTCACCCTTTCCTTATTTTAGAGCTAAGAGTTCTTCTAGACTAACATCCATTGCAATGTTGCATGCATAGTTTTTTATGAATGCTTCTATAATTTCTTGGAATGTCCTAATGCTTGAAGGTAAGCGAGAGAACCATTCCATAGCATGGCCAACCAAAATCCTAGGAAATAGCTGCATCAGATAAGTATCATCATATGCAACTTCCATGCAATGAACCTGGAATTCCTTAACGTGATCTTTAGGGTTTCCCATCCCTCAATATTTGTCAAATTTGGGGATTGTAGATCCCTTTGGGATTGGTTTCATCACTAGGATCCTGTCGAATGGATACAGACACAAGTTGTTTGGTGTCTTCGTTGTTCGGCTTGACTGAAGATCAAGCACTTGTTGTGAGAGAAACCTGATTTGTGTTGTCACATCATTTTGCAGATCAGGGGGTGGGATGAAAGTGTTTTGGGGTGTTTCAATTGTGGGTTGAATGGGTGGGTTGGTCGGTTTGTTGTTTGATGGTATTTGTATGTTCTACTGAGCGAGGTAGGCTTCCACCTACTGTTGTATGAACAACACTTCTTGTTGATCTTGCTCTTGCTGTTGCTGTGCTATGATTTGTGCTTGCTGTTGCTCGTGTTGTTGTTCCAACAACGCTTGTTGTTGTGCTTGTTGTTGGGCTGCCAATTCTACTGCTTCTTGCTGCTCTTGATATTGCTTTATTGCTTGCTGATATGCTTGTAATTGCACTGCTTGTCTTTGTGCTAGAAGTTGTACTTGTGCTTGTGCTTGCTGTGCTTGGTATTGGGAATTTTCCCAAGCTTGAGCTTGTGCTTGGGCTTGTGCTTGTGCCGCTTTTTTTTCTAATAGAGCTTGTGCTTGAGCAGTCTTTTGTGCTTGTAACGCTTGCAATGCTTGAGCGGCTTGGGCGGCTTGTTGTTGTTGTTGCAATAAATCTTGGGCTTGTTGCGCTTGTAAGGTGACTTGGGCTGCTTGAGCAACTTGGGCAGCTTGAGTGGCTTGTTCAGCAGCTAGTTGTATGGCTTTTTATTTTTGCACTTGTTGGTATCCCCTTTGAAAAGCAACTTGCAATGTCGCGTTGTATTGGCTTGATGTGGTGGAAGTTGGTGGTGGTGGGGGTGGTGGTGGTGGATTCAAAATGGTGTTTGATAATTTTGTGTTGGTGTTTTGAGTGATGGATGGTGGTATTGATGTGGTGGTTTGAGTGGTAAGCGGTGCCATTGATGTGATTGGTCCTTGAGAGACCATGCTTTGTGATGTTAGGGGGTGTTTGATGATGTTGCAATTGCTTGTGCATTTGTCGTCTATTGTTACGATATCGATGACAAATTTTGAGTGTTTGGCATAATGCTTTGATTGATGCTTGGGATGTTTGATTTATACTTGATAGAGGGGGAAGCCCTAAACCAAGGAGTGATGTGGATGATGATGGTAATGGTGGGAGAGGTGGAAATGTGAAGGGGGTGAGTTCTTGTGAAAATGTTGTGCTGTCAAAGATGCCCCTTGGTCCGAACATGTCTCCCTCCCCTTTCGAATTTGTGAGGAGAGAAGTTTGGGGTGTTGCGTAAAAAAATGATGATGATGGATCATGATGGAAAGTGAGAGGAACATTCTTATGTAATGGGTTTTCGGGTATATTTTGTTCCAAGATGGTGTTTGCATCCAAGTTTTGATTATTAACAAGGGGGTGTGCTTGAATATCATTGAGAAATGCATTTCCCTTATTAACGTTAGGTTGGGTTGGAGCAAAAGATGTCGTGATTTGTGGAATGTTTTGGGGATGTTTTGGGATGGTGGTGTGGATGAGATGGGGATGGTGGATGAGATGGAAGGAAAAGATGTCTCCACTATGGTACTCACATCAAAATCCGAAGGTAGTTTGGCCCCTTGTTTTGCTAATTCAAGCATGTATAATGAAGGGTTAAGCCTCATCATGATGTTAATGATTCTATGGTTGTCCAGATTTTGGAGCATTTTAGTTATTTCTTTGTGGGACATACCAAAAGTAAGATCTTCTCCTTGGTTTTCTTCTTGCAGATTTTGCGATGATGTTGGAAGGTTAACTGTGAGATTTCCAGACCCAATGGGATTCATTTCAGGAGTGGTTTGACTTAAATCACTTGAAGCGGGTGTTTCTTTGTTGGCTTCCATGCTCTTCTTGTATTGAGATCTAGTTTGAACCATAAAACAAGGATCAATTTTTTTAAGAATGGGAGGTGTATCTCTTGATTCTTTGGATTGATCTTTGTTTTATGCCTCAAAGTAGAAAATTTTAGGATATCTTGAGGATCGAAAGGTGATATGATGATGATGCAAGGGATGGATGATGCAGATGTTTTTGGCTTTTGATAAATCTTAAAAGAGATACTAGGCTTTTAGGACTTTTCAGATATGTTTCAGATTTTGATTTTGGATTTGGGATTTTTCCTTGATTGATTGGTTTTGGTTGTTTTTATTCTGAACAAATAGACCCTAAGATGTTGGATGATTACCTAAGGATATATTTTCTCAAATGATGATAATTTTGAATGTGCAGGGAGAAGGATGCATCTACCCACACCTATCCAAACAAGATGATAGTTTCACTAAGCATATGAAGAAGGATTCATCTACATATACTAAGCTAAACGAGATGATTTTGATAACTTTTGACTAAGCATATGCAAAAGGATATATTTACATATACCTAGCCAAAGGTGATTTTGATAATGTTTTCAATGATTTAGTCTCAAGGATTTTGATGATTTTGATTTTTCCAAAAAGCCTAGCATTAAGGATGATTTCAAGATTTTCCAAAAGGTGATTGTGAGATGATGTTTGTTTTGATGTTTGAAGGATGGATGAAAAATATTTTGATTTGCTTTGATCCTAAGATGAACCTAAAAAAGACACTTTGTTTGCATAGACCTAAGTATTGAAGAACATGCGATACTCTAAACAAGATGTTCAAACTCTCTAAAAAGATTTGGGTTTTGGCAGTAATAGAATGAATACAAACTGGGATTGTTCCTTGAAGCCTTTTTGTAAAAGTTAAAAAGAAGTCTTTGTCTGAATTCGTATAGCATTGAGAGATGCTTTTGATGGGCTTTCAGACTAAGGGCTTTCACCTTTGGTTTCTTGATCTTGATTTTGCATGAAATCATTGGAGACACATGTGTGGGGTCCAATTGTCTTTAATCTTTGCTTAATGGATTCTTTTTACCACAAACACTTCTTGATTAACTTTCAAACCAAGTGTCCAATGTCTCAACTTCGTCTCATTTCACAAGGTATATTATGAGAAACTTTGATGAAATTAAGGAAAGGGTTACCTATTGTTTAACTTTAGTGGGAAAATTGAGATGTAAATTCAAGTGCTTAGAAACCTCTAAGGATGTAACCCCAAGGGCAAGCAATAACACGAGAATTTGGTCAATGGTATTTGCCTCCTAAAGGGTTTGAAATTTTGAGGATCATGTTGAATGTTTGTTTTCAAATGTTTTCGAACAAGAAAAGAATTTTGTTACCAAGAACAAGTACAAACCTATGGATATGAAAGACAATATTTGTTGAGTCCCCACTTGGACAAGTCCAGCTATGCTTATCTTTAGAAAATGGTTAGATGCTTGACCCCATTGGCTCCCCTCCACGACACTCACTTATACGGGGCAGCCAAACATCAACACCCATGAAACTCCCATGGCATGTTTTCCATTTCTAATAAAGACCGTAAAAGTGTGGGGCGGCTTTAGAATGACCGTTCTTGCACCAACAAATAGATTAAAGGATTTTGGAAAATTCTAGCACATGGATTTTAATAAGGACTTTCTATTCATGGAGATTGACCCATACAGCAAGAGTCCCCTTTCAGATCCATCTTGTCAGAATCAACCGCGTGATATTGGCGTTTACTCCAATACCCACATTTATATCCTGGTTGGAAATACTCTTGGCTTTAGAGTGTTACCGGTCGAGTCGTTCCCTTGGGTGAGTACTTTTCCCCCAAGGCAGGCCCTCTAGGATAAACAAAAGAAAGCAAAGACAAAATCCGTAACTCAATCAATCTTTGATGACAAAAAGAAAGAGAATATACGCGATGATGCTCTACTCACACTCGCACAAGATTTTGTTCAATTTTAAACCCAAACGAAGTGTGGAGATGATTGCTTTATCTTACCCTAAAATCATGAAAAAGGCCTTTTGATTCTCAAGATCGCTATAAAGCGTGAGAGAAGCACATACGTCCTTTTCCAATGAGGTTAGTTTAAGTAAGCCCTCACAAAACAAAATAACACATGTTCATTTTAGATCCCACAAAGAAGTTATTTCGATTCACTTTAAAGCACCAAATGAAGTGTGAGAAATTTCCTTGTTCAATTTTTTAAATCCAAAAACCAACTTTAGTAAGTCTGTGTCCTAAAGTTCGTTTTAATCCCTTTGTCATAAAAATGGAAGTGTTCTTTTTAGAATCCAAAAAGGTTTTAAGTTGATCTAAAACAAAAAGCTAAAGCATAAAATGGAAGCCCTTTAAAGCGTTTAAAAACACTTTGTGAATTTCAATTTTGATGCTTAATTCTCTTTAACTCCAAGATTCATTCAAAGATTACTTCTGATGCTTCAACGTTGTGAGTTCCTTGTGCAACTAAAATTACTTCCCCTTCCTATTCCATATTGGATTGGTGTCAAATGTGCCAATGACCCTTTCCCAATCCTTGCTAAAACTCACAAGATGCAATGCAATGGTGATGGGAAAAACTAGTTCTCAATTTAAGAGAGTAACTTTGCATGAGAGTGTAGATGTGTTGATGAAGAATGAGGCCTTTCATTTATAGACTTTCAAGTTGGAAGAGAGCTCAAAATAGAGCAATGTGGGATAATGATTTGGCCAATGAGATGAGGCCACTTGTCAACTTGTCATAGGCTGAGGAATGTGCAAGTTTTGGCCAATGTGCCCAAGAGGGGGCGATTCAAATTTGAATTTGTGAATTAAATGTTGAGAGGGGGACATGAAAAAGAGAAGTTAATGCAATGTTGGAAGGGAAAAGTCAACTTGTCTTCATATTCAAACTTGAGGGAATATTCCATTTTTATGCCAAGTTGAAAGAAAATGATGAATTTATAAATGGATTAAAATGATTTATTGGTGCAAGTGGGAAAAGCTAGAGGATGTGATGTGTGGTTAGGTTAGGTTAATCAAAATTAGATTAGCTTAGGTGATGATTAGGGGATTTTGACCCTTTTGACTTAAATATTTTGATTTATTTAAATAAAAAAGGGATGGAATATGCATTTGGATTTCAATTAAATAAAGTTTGGTTTATTTAATTAAAAGGTTGATGTGAGACTTTTATTTATTTAATTTAAATGAATAACCTTAGGAATGAATTAAATAGTCCTAATTTACTTGGTGAATGGATTTGATGAGCTTTATTAGTTTAATGAGCAGATGAATATGAACTAAGTGCATAATGCTAATTTTGCATGTCTACAATTTCAATAGGAAGTCCATCTACCCCTAGTGATTTATCACCATTAAGAGTTTGTATTGATTTTGTAATTTTTTCCTCTGTTATCTCTTTTTTAAGATTTTCTATATTTCTTTTATTGATCTTATTAGGGATTAATTTTTTCTTAGTTCTTTGGTATTTTGACTCTATTCATTCTCTCCTTCTATTGAAAAAAGGTATTTGTAAAAGATATACAATATGTTTTTACTTCATCTAGATCACTTTGTAAGGAGTTCCCTGACCACAGTCACCTATTTTTTCCCTTGCATTTTTCTCTTTAATGTATTTGAAGAAAAAATTTGATCCTTTGTCTCCAAGATTTATCCAATTATTTTTTCCCATTGTTCTCAGTACTTGGGTCCTTTTAGTTTGTGTAGCATATATTTTGGCACCCTAATCCTTTCTAGCGCTTCTATGGTTTTTCACCAAAAACCTAAAAGGAGAAAGAAGGGCCAAAATGCACATGTTACACTCAAAATCAATGCAATATGGATGGAATATGGATGTAATATGCCTATATGAAATGTTTGAATGCAAGAAATTAATAATATTTATTTGATTATTGAATAGAAACTAAAGAAAAACAACTTGTTTGAAAACACATTGTGTAATGCAAAAACACCGAGAAATAAATACAAAACTGAAATAGAAATGGATGAATCTGAAAGTGTGCACCTGAGATATTGAAGGAGGCTATAAATTACATTTGAAATGCTACTGATGTTGGAATTTTAGCCTACTGGGACTCATTTTCCATTCTAGGCGAACTACTACTAGTTCTGTGAAACTGAGCCGAAACCTATTTCAGACAAAAGGGTATCTAGAAATGCAAAAAACCCTGTTCAGGCCTGGAAATGGGACTCATGAATCACTGATGGTGAATGAGTCCATTTTTGAATTTATGAAGATTCAAAAGAGGAAACAAGAGCTCTCAATCTGCACTTTGGCTTTCTACAGGTGTTCGCTTCCGAAATTCTAATTTCCAAACTTGAAAGTGAGTTTTTGTTGATATTTTGACTTGTTCAATGAAGAGAAGACTTAATTTTTTTTTCAATGTGATCTTAAATGATTTCCAAGTCTTCAAGATGTCTAAATCTACAAACACACAAGGCAAGAGAGAGAAATGGTGAATGTTAGGGCATGGGGGTTTTCCTTGGTCAAACCCCTTTTAGGTAATTAAACCAAAATAGAGAAAGAATGTAATAAAACATGCAATAATGGAGTTGATTACCTTTCCATGATGATTGAACTTGAATTTCTGTAGCAATGGAGGAAGATTCAGCCCTTGAATGTCTTTAGAAGCTTTCTTGATGACTTGCAATGATGAAACCCTAACTTGCTTGACTTGAGATGGAAGAATGATGGATGAGTAATGAAGAATGGTTGAATTCTAATGAATTAGGGTTTAGAGACTTGATTTTATAGGTAATTCACCTAATTTACTCATTAATACCTCATCATAGGATGACATGAAGAAAAATAAAACTTAAATTCCAAAATCCCACTCAAAAGTAAAAAATGGGCCAAATGGGACTCATTCACCATAGGTGGTGAATTAGTCCCAGTGGGGCCCATTTGATAGCTAAGATGTTAGGAGATAAGGAAATAAGGTTTATATTGTGACTTTGTTAGTTATTTGATCAATTTAAGCCTCGTGATGCATAATATGGGTTAATAGGCACCTATTAGTGATGATGTAAAGGTCAATTAGGGCTTGGGACACATAATTGAATGTGAAAGTGTGATTAAAGACACTTTACAACACTAAAATGAGGTCCACACAACCTAGAAAGGCACACCATCTAATGTGAATGTGTAGGACACATTAAAACACTTGATTAGCATTAAGTTTAGTTTACAAGCCTTCTAGGTTAATGTCAAGATGCAATTAAATACATTTATAATGTCATATTAGGGGAAAATGGGTTTATTAAATCTAGAAAAGCATGAAAGTCCTTTACAACACTTTACAACACCTTTACAAGACATCGTTAAACACATGTTATTCAATTTGCAAGGGTCCAAGACCTAGTGTGGATGTGTAAAACACCTCACAACACTAAATCAAGGCCTCATTAAGTCCAATTTATCATGAATTATTCCAATGTCAAGCAAGTTTCCTTTTTCCTATAGTATAGTTTGAATCCTCCTTAATGAAATTTTGTTGAGGACTAGCTCCTCATTTATTTCTTCATTTTTGGGACCTTCTTGCATTTTAGCTAAACCAACCTATTTAAATTTTATTGGAAGGAATTTTTATCCTTCCTATAGTCCATGGCACTTTTTTCCTATTTCCTAAAAGATAGTTTTTCATCCTTTTACATTTTTATTGCATCTTTCAATTGTATAATTTTTTTCAATATCAATTTATTTATTTCTCTTCAAAGGTAAAATATCTTCATTGCAATCATCATATTTTAGTAGTTTAGTATTTAAAATGAATATTTCTTCCTTTCTACATTCCATAGGTTTTTATTTTTCAATTATGTATTTATGGGGTGATGGTCAGATAGAGTACTAGGGCACACCCTTACTCTATCTCCCTCTTTTTTTTTTATCAAATTTAAAGAATTCCTTATTTGCATAGAACCTATCTAATCTATAATATATTCTTTTACTAACTTTTTGTGCATTCACCATGTGAACCAAATATTTTTATTTTATTTATTCATACCTTCTATTAGATCAAAGATCTTGAGTTTTCTTTTCATTCAACACCAGGCGTGTTTCTCATTTCCTTTCCATTCCATATTGATACCTCCTACTTTGTATTCATTATTCTTTGTCATGTTGAAGTCACCCTTAGTATCCATGGGACATCCTACAGATTTTACATCCACTTTCAAAGTTTAATACTTTCTCTATTATCATTGGGAGCATAAATTAAATAGAGCCCAAATTTCTTGTTGTCTTTCTCTATAATTAGCCAAACCACCCTATTACAAAGAGACACACTTGATTCTTTCACATATTTGGCCCATCTATTGGATTATAGTCCATATTTAAATTTAAAATGTGAATGAGATAATGGGGGGAATGAATAGGTGAAATAGAATGAGTGGTGTGCCTAGGTGTGATGCATTCTTATAAAAAATATGTACCTATTTATTCATACATGATACTTGCAAGTAGCTTTAAATCATGGTGCTTTCTCAAGGTGTCATAAAATATGTACCTAGTTATTCACACATGACAACTACAAGTAGGTTTCTCAAGGTGTGGTAAATTATTATAAAAAATATGTACCTAGTCATTGACACATGATTCTTGCAAGTAGGTTTAATCATGGTGCTTTCTTAAGGTGTTTTCACTAGATTGTCCTTTACTTTGCTAATTTATTTTTTATTGTTATAATATATATGGAAGCACTTGAGATGCATGATTTTTATAGGTTATTATAGTTCCTAAACATTGGGTGTAGCTATCATGTAGGCTCTAAAACCATAATTAGCCATTATCAAATAGGGGCCCAACCAATTTGGTTTAAGTTTTCCTTTCTTTTATCTATATTGATTAGTATTTTTATAAACTTTCTCAAGGAAAATGTCACCAATTAACAATTATCTAGACTTTATCCATTGATTTTTTTATTCAAAAGAGGTTGTTTTGATACACTTTTTTATGGTTACTAGTATTGTGTTTGTGTTCATCTAAGAACTCCATCTGACACAATTGTACAATATGGTACTTGTAATTTTCAACCAAACTCTATCATTAGAACCTTACTGATGGTAATTTGAACTAAACTAGTAAAAATAATTCATCTCCAAATATCAATGAATATGGAGTCACTCAAATTGGGTTGTGGATGCTTATGCTGTAGGCACATAGGGCAAGGTGGATTTGGAGGTGCTATTTAAAACCAACATCATTAACACTATTTTTAAGGATTTTGATGAAGGTTTATTAGATACCTTAGCTTGGTCATTATATTGGTACTAGTATGGAGTGAACCAATTATGGCTTATATGGAAAAATTCACAAAGGTTTCATACTTCAAATATATTGAAGGATTTTATATTATCACTAATGGTGGAGGTAGGAATGGAATACTATTAAATAGTTTATTTTTTAATCACTTAAGTGAGTGATATTTCTTTGACCCACTTTATAAATTATTTGATAGAGGTAGAAATGTGTTCATTGCTATTAGAGGTATATTTGACATTGAAAATGAGGTCAAGGCCCCAACTATAGAAGTGTCAAGGAGGAGTGATGAGATCCAAATATTAATATGGAGCATGAATCAAATTATTATTATTTTGGTAATCTAGGAATTTATTCACAATGGTAATCATCCTATTCCATGGTAGGCCAACAATATCCTATATGAAGAATATTTTTAGCTAGGACAATACAAAATTAGAGTATGCTATGCAAACAACATTATAAACATCTTTGAATATTGTGTTTCCTTTATTTAAGCATATACATCATAACAAAGTATCAACATATCCACTAAAAAAAAGGTGTCACTGAGAATAATGAAACAAGAGATATATTGGATAAATTATTTTATTTTGCTAGATGTACTTGGTTAGATATAAAAGGTTTTATGGGTGAGATAGACATGGATATTGGGATACTAGGGATTATTAGAACCAATAATGTTACATATCATTTCAATTTCTATGGCATTATATGCTAGGATGAATAATTTTTTAAAAAGGAAATTAAAACTCATGCATGTCTACTAACATATCAAGGAGGGGTCCTATTGTAGCCATAACATATGCAACCTTCTTAGGAACTCACAAAAAATGATCAAAGGATATGTCATTAAAGTACTATTTGAAGATGTCCACCTTCCAATTCTATGGAACATGATTATCCTATTTTGTGTGGTATTTATTATTATCTTATTTGATGACAAGTTGGGAGTTGCTAAAAACCAATAAACGCTTGACATTCCATTAAATTACCGGTTTGAGATTTAAAATCAATACCATATTATGCCATGTATTTTTGGTGCATGAAAATTTGATCATAAAATACATTATGATGAGGCCCTCTTATGGTGTAAGGAACAAGATTCCTATATTGAATCCATGAGTGGTAATTTATCCATCAAAGTAGATCTTTGATTCTTGTAATACTGCAAGAGAAAGGATGGATTGGTAAAAAAAATCCAAACTAAGAGTGTGACTGTCTCCCAAAGTTTATCTTATTAGCTATAGGAATATCCATCAAAGTAGATCTTTGATTCTTGTAATACTGCAAGAGAAAGGATGGACTGGTAAAAAAAATCCAAACTGAGAGTGTGACTGTCTCCCAAAGTTCCTCTTATCAGATAACCTATAGCTATAAATTTAAAATAGCCTTACTAAATAGGAAATTGATGTTTACAAATAATTTTTTTATAGGTTTCTTGACAATTACAAAAGTTTACTTACTTTTGATGTTATAAGTAAAAATAATCATTTTCACAAAAATGAGGAAAAGTATACCTTAAAACTAAAAATATAATAACCTTCATAAATATCTATCTCATTTTAGATTCAAGGGTATGTATACCTATACGAATAATTGTTCAACCATGAAATGTAACTCATTCCTATCTACTATCATATCAATTAGAGAGCCTATGTAGCCATAAAATTTATAACCTCTTTGTTAATTAATAAATTTTATTTAAATAATATTTTATTGAAGTTCTATTTGAATGTGTCCATTCATTTTTATGGAATGAGGTAATCATCTTTGGTGTATTGTTAACTAATTTAGTGACAAGTTTGAAGTAACCTATTCCATAGAAAAATGGCCCCTTGTCATTTTCATGGCCTTTTAGGTCTTGTTTCATGGTGTTTGATCTATTTTGCTATGATTTTATGCTGTAACATGGCTTGAACATGCATATTTAGGTACTAAAATTCAAATAATGATGTCTTGTGAAGGTGTTGTGAAGTGTTGTAAAACATTTCTACACTCTTCTAGACTCTATTCATTACAATTTACCTAAAAATCACCTTTTTATTCATTATTAAGTCCTATTTTGAAGTGTTGTAAAGTCTTGTAATAATATTTCACACTTTTTTAGGCATAACTTCACCATTTAGACCTCTCTTATGCTTTATTTAGTCCCTTTATGCCCTTATAAGGCTTAATTAAGTGTATTTTTGAATGTAAGCCCGAAAAACAACATTAAATTCAAGATAATTCCCGACACCCATTCACCATGGGTGGCGAATTAGTCCCCCTTGGCCCCAAATTCAATTTTTTTAAAATTTCCTTTTGGATTTTTATTCAAAAACACTTGATGTTGGCCTATGATGAGGTATGAACGGGTAACTAAGGCACAAGATTGTATAAATAAGTAATTTTGACCTCATTTTACATCCCCTACAATTCTTCAACATTCACACATCATCTCAAGCATTCAAGCATCATACAACATCCTATCAAGAATTATTCAAGCACTTTGGAGCATCCATTGACATTACTTCAAATTTGAATCATCAAGGGTTTGGTAAGTTGATAGCAATTGCATGTTATTAGTTTATCATTCTCTTTCATTTCATTGTTTCATTAAGGGTTTGATTACCAAAAGTGGGGTTTGACCAAGGCAAACCCCTATTTGCTAACCCTCAACGATTTTTCCCCTATTGCATGTGTGTTTGCAGAGTTTTGTGTGCATATTTAACAAGATTTTTGGTGTTGAATATTGGTCAACAAATCAACTAGGTGCTTCAAGTCAAATCAAGTCTATTTCAAGCTTGGAGAAGGTTTTATGTCCATTTCCTACAAAATTGACTTTGGCAACCCGATAATCAGAGGTTTCTAGATCTGGTGTTGCAGAGTTGTCTCATGATTTCTTAGAATTTTGGGAGAGGAATGATTCACCACTACTGTGAATGAGTCCCACCTTAAGACTAAAAAATCTGAATTTTGTTAGATTCCGGATCCCGACATTCAGAAACCTATTTCTGACACTTTTTCACTAGTAGCAGGGCTAATTCGCCACCCTGGGTGAATGAGTCCCACTGTGAAATTTCAATAATTCCCATTCATAACATTCCAGAATCATCAAATCTTACCCAGGTGCACTCTGTTTCATCCTATTTCTTTTTATTCTGCATTATTTCATCATTTAGTTCATTATTTTCAAATCACAACGTGTTTTCCAACATAGTTTAAATCTTAGTTTTGCATTCATTATCAATCATTTAAATCATTTAATTGCATTTAGTTTACTTCATTTAGCTTAGATAACATCACACATAACATTATTTGAATGAACCCTTAGCATTTTTGGGCCCTTTCTCTCTCCTTTTAGGTAAAAAAACCCTAGAAGAGCTAGAGAAGTAGATAGGAACCCAAAAATCTACAGTCCATAACCAAAAAATAATATATTCTTGATGTTCTATGAATTTTCTAGTTTGAGAACCAAAATAAATACCTCATATTAGATACCACTGCATGGAAAGATGATCATGATAATCCTTAGGGATGACATATCCTTTTTTCGTAAGGAAAAAAATTGCTATTGTTGTGTAATGAGTGGTGAAATACCTATTAAATTAGATCTTCCATTCTTATGATGCTATAATATTAAAAATTTACTTATCAAAATAATCCATTTGAGAGGGTGAATCTCTCATAAGGGTGCTATTATCAACTAGCTAAATATTACAACTATTGGGGTATTGTATGCGAGGATTAATAACTATTCAATGAAGAATTGACACTCACATATATCTAATGGTATATCAAAGAAAGATCATACTATAGCCATAGAAAGTACAACCTTGTTCTTAACTCATAAAATTTTCTCAAAGAATATGTTATTAAAGTAATATTTATGTTATTTAAAAAGTAATATTTATGCTTTTGATAAAGGGAAAAATGGGTTTTACAGGGACCTGAAACCACCAAGTTTACAAAAAAAGAGAGAGGACAAAAAAGTCCAATAGAGAAAACAGGCCGCACAGAAGGAAAAAACTAGAAAAAGCAGTAGCCAACCACGAAAGACTAGGAAGGTCAATCAAAAAACCATCCGAAGCACAAGCAAAAGACCAGACAAAACTAACTCAGAGTCTTTAGAACAAACTCCGTCTTAACCTCCAGGTCCTGCATGTCCTGAACACCCTTCTTAAAAGTTTGGATCATCTACAGCGTGGGAGGGGCCTTCCTTTTCAGATTCGCCTTGGTTCTCTTTGAAATTCCAATATCGTCTTCCTAGCTTTTATCCTTAACCTCTTCCAAATCAACCACCAAGGACCCCTGTTGTGCTTTGTCCAGTTTCTCAGTCATAACATTGATAATGATGGCATTATGTTATTAAAGTAATATTTATGGATATCAACCATTCATTTTTATGAAATGAAATTATTATCTTTGGTGTGGTATTTATCATTGACTTGTTTTATGATAAGTTGGGAGTCATCATAAACTAATATATGCTTTATATTCCATTGAAATATTGATTTGAAACCAAAAATTAATATCTTGTATTATGCCATACTATTAGTGTATATAAAGTTGATCATGAAAGTCTCAAGATGAGGTCTTCTGTGAGACCCACCTTCTAGTGATAGTCTTTTATGTTATTATTCATGACTATTTTTGATATCACCATGAGACATTTTATGCTATGAATTATTAGTATGTGTAGACCTTTAATTTTGGCATTTATCTTGGTTCATGATATATATACATGCATGGGTTCATTCATGTTGATCATGGTTATAGTAGTTTTATGCGAATGACATACAATTAATTAGATTATTTTGTTTCTCTACAATTTTTGTGTATAGTTTAATTTATGAATTGACAATTAGGGTGCATTGCATTGGATTTGAATTTATGCTTTCATATTATATAAATGTTTTTCATTTGGTAAATGAAATTTTATCATAATGAATAATAAATGTTTACAATAGAAATTTGTAGTTATTGAATATTACGAGACCCACCTTTCATGATCCTTTTGATTCTATGTGTCTTTGATGTTCTTGTCCAATATTTCATGTGCTTCTATGTTTAGAAATCATACATGAGTTTTATAGGTGACTGTTGTTCCTATACATTAATGATGCTCATATGCTTGGTTTTTATTGGATATGGTTAATCAACTAATATTGTTTAACTAATGGTCATTGTGATTTCTTTGTGATAACTTGATGAGTTCCTTTCATTGATTATGTAAGCATGTATTGATTGGGATGTTCATTTATGATGGTTTATTGGTTATTTTTTATTTATTATTAGTGGCAGTGCTATTATGTTTATTAGAGGGATTACAATGTTATGTTGGTAGAGGTTATTGAGATGATGGATTTTATTATTATTGGTTGATTACATAATATGGATGTGTGAGGAGGTGTTATTATGGAGATGAGGTTTGATATTCTAATATTTACTTGTGATGGTTATTGATTACAAGATGGATTTCAATTGGTTATTGCTAGTGTACAGTGTAGAAAAATGTCATCGTTTACATTTTCACACTTAATTTGGGAATGATTAACATTAAGATGGACTTAATGTCACCTTGGATCTAGTGTTGTAATGTGTTTTATACATTCACATTAGATTTATCCCCCTTTTAAGCTAAATTGAACTAATTTTACCTTAATTTAATGTTGTAAAGTGTATTTATTTACACCTTCACATTGAGTTTTGGGCCCTCTTGCATTTATGACCTTTATATCATCATTAATAGGCCCCTAAGACCCTATATTATGCATCTCGATGCTTATTTCAACCAAAATATTGACATAGACATCAAATATACTTAATTTCTTAACTCCCCAAGACTTTATTTGTCTAAAAAGGTCTGGTGGGACCCATACACCACCTTGAGCCTATGAGTTCCATCCAGATGGGACCTTTATGCCAAAAGTGGCATATGAGTCCCATTTGACTCCTTTTTAGGGGTTTGAGTGGGAAATCAAGGTTTTAAGTTCAAATTGCATGAATGTTGGCCTTTGGGATCTAATAAATGGTAAGTTGGATGGATTTACTATATAAACAAGGTCTCAAATCATTAATTCACTAATCCTTCATGTTATCATCCTAAGAAATCAAGAGTTAAGCATTTAAAGACTTCAAAAGAGTGTCAAGAGAGCATTCAAGATCATTTCTAACACATTTAAGAGCATAATTATTCATCATTTATTGCAAAAATTCAAGATCCATTATCATGTCAAGATCATCAAGCATCAAGCATGTTTTTGAGCTAGTGTTGTGAAGTTTGAAGATCCATTTGCAAGAATTGTTTCATATCCATATTCAAGATCAAGATATATTTTCTACATGGCCACTTCATGATAGATTGTTGGTTTAGATCTCAAGACACTATTCAAGGTATCATCATTTCATGTTTCATGTTTCATGTCCTTATTTCATTATGTCATTATTTGGTTTAATTACCAAAAAGGGGTTTGACCAAGGAAAACCCCTATTCCCTAACAATCAACAAGTTTCTCTCTCTGTACATGTGTGATTGTAGATATAGGTGCTTTGAGGCTTGAAGATCTTTTGAAGATTAGGTTGCAAGGTTGAAGAAAGTCATCAAGTTTTCACAAGGTTGTCATCTTCATGGAAAGTCACCTATAGGTTGTAAATCAAGGTTTTAGATCTAGAAACAAAGTGTGGAAGGAAGGGAAGAGATTGGAGAGAAGAATTGGGCCTTAACCCTCTAAAATAGTAGAGTGTGATTGATACTCCACTTGTTTCATATGAGTCTTAGTACAAGTATTTTTCTAGATTTTAAGAGATTTAGATCATACACTGTTAGATTCTAGTTTTGGCACAAAAAACCCTAGTCTGAGACTAAATTGCTCAGAATGGTGTATGAGTCCCAATGGGCATCAAATAGAAAGTTTTCAAGGTTTTGTACCTTTTTTTGACCTCATCACTCTTCCAGGTGCACCTCTGTTCATTTCCAGTTTGATAATCTGTATTTTAGTTTCATTTCCTAAGTCATCTAGTTAGGTTTTGCATGGTACTTTGCATGATTCATTCATCTATTGTCTTTCCAAGCCCTAGCTTGGTGGTGAACCCTCATTTAATCCATAATCACACCCTAGGACACCCTATTTCAAGATCTCTTTCCCCTACTTCATCCTTGGATTGAGATCTCTAGGGTTTCCTTGAATGAGAGTGTAGAAGATTGTTGTTCTATGTCCTAAACCATAGTAAACGATAATTTTCTTCCTTTCATTTTGGTGAACCTACATCTAGAAAATGTCTTAATTTTTATTTAGAGTGCAATGGGTAAAAGCACAAAGCTATGTCACACTTTGTAAAGGAAACAACCAACAATGATCCAACTTTTAAATTTGAATCACTAAAAAGTGGCATATATGTTTTGAATTTTGAAATGATGTAAACTAGTAAAATATGTATTTTTTAGTATATTTTATGTTTGTATATATATATATATTTTAAAAAATATTTTATACTATTTTTTAATAAATTAACACTATATTTTAGTTGCTGAAAAAATGCTGAAAAATGAAGTTGTATGAGACGTCAAACTTCTTATAGTAAATTTTATTTTTTTTCTTTCAAATTTTTTGTGTGCATTTATAACTTTAAACTTTAGTGCATGGATATTTTTTTTTTCCAATTTTGATAAATATATATTTTTAAATAAATAATAAAATGCGCGTGAATAAAAAATAGCTGTTTCCATCGGACACCAACTTTCATATTAAATATTTATCTAAAATGGATTTTTTTTTTTATACCATCTTGAAATAGATTCTTTTATCTAGTGCATCATATTTTTTTCAAATTTTTTAAATAAGTTTTAGTATTTTTC